>JANHFJ010002901.1:98907-109340 GCA_032468195.1 Cerberus rynchops
GCATGCTGGCTCAGGAATTCTGGGAGTTGAAGTCCACGAGTCATGAAAGAGCCAAGGTTCCCTACCCCTGTTCTAAGAGCTAATATAAATATAAGATTAGTGATGCTGGGTCAGTGTCCTGACATAATTATCTTTCTGGAAATAGGGGAGCTGGTAATCCCAGTTATTGAGACACTGGAAGTGAAATCTGTTACTTTTTTTTTTTTTTTTGAAATCATTGGTCTTCTGTTAGGCCTCTAAACCAGCTAGAGAGATAATGGCCGGGATTTCGGCAATGTCAGGCACTCCAGAAATTCATTTCAATGATTTATGATCATTCACAAAAGCTCATTCTCTGACTCAAACTTTGGCTTGTTCATGTATCCTTAATTTCAATTTATTATGTAAGGATTGCTTTAATTAGTATAATTAGTATAATTAAAGCAACCCTTACTTATTAATTTTAGAAATACATCCAATCATTGGTCAAGACAATGATTCAGCTGATCTATTTACTGTCAAGGATCAGTTCGGAGAATATTGAAACTCTTAAAAACAGTTTTTCTACGGCACTGTGGCATATAAAAGTAATATAAAAGATCAGAAATAAAACCTGAGGTTGAAACAAATCTATTGAATATTACTGGATGAATTGAGAGTCACCTTAAAGAAAACCACAGCAAGCTTCTGTGTTTCAATTAGATCAATTCTTTTACCTATCATGAAGCTATAATATAAATGCTGTCTGGACTCCCTAATCCTAGCCATTATAGCTAGACTTTAGTGTTTGTATTTTTTTTAATCTGGATTTGGTTATAGATGAAAATCTTTCCTTCTCTGTGTTTCAGTTACACCTACATTATGAAGACGAGCTTCAAAGTATGAAGATTCATAATACATTCAATATGGCCTGATATGAATCCTGGGTATCATGCAATCATTGAGATTGGTAGCTACTAAGAGCCTTATCCAATAATCTATGAATTTGTCTAATTACTTTAGATAATTTTTTAAAAGAATTAGACAAATTCTTAGAGGATTGGATCAAACTCTTAGTGGCTACCAATTTCAATGATTGCATGTTGCTCACAGATTCACAGCAGGCCATGTTGAATGCACTATGGAGTGCCCATCACCATACCTGATGAAAACAAGTTCTATAATTTTAAGTACACATTATGAAAAGTAGTACTCCTTTTTATCAGTTTTGAAACTCGGCACTTCCAGCTTCATTGGTTGACCTTAGGTATAAATGTCAAGGTTTTGCAAAAATTTGAAAGAGGTGCTTCACAAAGCATGTTAATACTGGTGAATCACCTCTACTGGAAGCCTTTGGAAGACTTACATGGGTGCTTGACAAGACAGTTTCCAATTATCTTTATGCCTGGGAACACAACAGCTCCACTGGGCCTGTCAGCAAAGCAAATGCACAGTGCATGAACATATTTATACACTGTGGGTATTATGTTTCCTATTCAAAGAGCCTAGACACCTCAGTAAGCAGTTTAACAATTGTTGAACATCATAGACAAGAAGTGTTTTACCCTTTCAAATGCTTTGCACGGCACTATGATTATCTATTAGTTTCTAACCTGCAGACTTTTATTGGCCTCCATTATCTCCCCTTACTTGCTTTTGTCTAAGCTACAAAGCCACTATATTTTGTTCTCATAAATGAGATATCTTCTTTAGCAGTGGGTGCTGGTACTCAAAACAAATTGATTAAAATGACTAGAAATCAGATTTAAACCAGGAAGAGCTTCCTGTTGGCTCAAGCTACTTTATAGTTGAACCGATTGCTTGAAAAGACAAGTTGACTTACATTCTAACCTACAGTCCAGGTTTTAAAGCTAGAACGTAGATTTTGTGTATCAGTAATGCTTAATTAACCATTATGATTCAATCTAGCTCTATTTCTAATTTTTGATTTGAAGTTCTTGTTCATCAACTGGCAACATATATATCCATAAAATCACATTATTTTAGCTAATCTTTATTAGGCGGTGCAAGAAATTGCTTTTATTGCCATGAATTGATGCCGTCTTAACTTCCTGGACACTGCAGAGATATAAATATTTATTAATTAACTTGTATTTAATGGCATTTAATGTTCCACTTTTTGCCTTTCAACAATGTGAACAAAAATATCATTTGTTCCTGTGATTGTTTCTCATTTTTTACAAAGTGTTTTTGTATGAATGAAGACAAATATATGTGTACCAGGATAATGTTGCAGGATCAAATCTGAGTCAGTCACTGAGGTCAGAGTTCTTTCTCAAACATTCTGGTGTCCCTAAGGATAGGCTCCAGCATAAGCCTAAAAGCTTGGAAGACTAAATCTCTGTTCTGGTGACCAACCCAGATTGGATCCTGTTATTGTCTGTTTAGGACACTTTCCTTCAGGAATCAATACATGAGTTTCTCACTGCAGTTTTGCATCCGTTATTATTCATTGGTTGAATGTTCTTTGTAATTAGGCTAATTTGGTATTATGTTTCCTATTCAAAGAGCCTAGACATCTCAGTAAGCAGATTTTTAACAATTGTTGACATCATAGACAAATTAGGCCAATTGTACCCACTTTCAGGATTTATGCACCTATATCTTTCTGTGTGGATTAAGCTATACTAATTTGCTCATGTTGAGGACATTGACTCATAATAACAATATCTGATTTTTCATAAGGCGGTCACAATCATATTTATTCATGACAGAGTTAGAATTTGCTAGTGACAATTCATCAACAGTAGTTGCTTGTGTATACACCCTTATTAATGCATTTTTCAGTGTAGTGCTCTCCAGATTTTTGAGGCTGCAACTCCCAAAAATCATAGCCAACATGACTCATGCAAATTGAGAATTCTGGAAGCTGCAGCCTCAATCCATTTGGAAAACATTAAGTTGGGGAGGGCCACCTTATTGGAAGATATATTGCTTTATGCTATATATTTGGCCAATCTCTTGTTTGCTATATAATCATTTCTCCATTTAAGAGCTTTGCTAAAAATACTGCAAATTAGTTAAAGAGAAAATCACTTTAAATCATATGCTATATGAACAAAAATATATAATAATGTAAAATTGTTTATGAAAAATAAGTGTATTGGGTTACAATTGTATTGGTTAATTGAGTGTGCCTGTGATATTTTATTTCCTCATTTCCCTGGGCCTGCCTATATATGCTGTAGGAATTCTTACAGATTCCCTGGAATTACTACTTCTACAAGTTTCAGTAAAGCAAGCAGCAGGAAACCTTACTCTTGACTCTAGTGTCTTTTGTTCGAGTAGTATAAAATACAAAACAGAAGTTCCTTAAAAGCATTTCTCAAGCAAGACAGATTTTCTATAACATTTTGCTCAAATCTCTTCACAGGAAGCAGTTTACTCAGTCTAAAAATTAATTTCAAGAAACATGACTGACCACTGAGTAATTTTTACAGTAGTTTTTGCACAGCCTTTTGTGGTAAATAGTGTTGCTAGCTGAACAAGAAGAGTGACTAGACTTCACAATGAATAGGCCTACAGGCAAGTTCTAAAATACCTCATTGCCCAACACTACGCTAGAATTCTTTTATTATGAACACAGCACATAAAATTCCTAGGCAGTCACCACACTAGAAACATAAAGAAGCCCAGTTCTATTTAAAATCTTTAGCATTCCTGAGAATCAGAAATCTTCTTCTGAAAATACAGTTATTTATGTCAACAAAAAATTATGTATATGTATTACTAAGAAAACCTATGCTTTAAATATGCACAGAGTGTAAGAGTCTTATTCCCTCCATTTTAATAACAGCAAATAGAAAAAAAATTACCTCTTAAAGCTTCATTGGTAGCTCTACTGTTTACGAAAATGGAAACTAAGAGATTGCTGTGTTTATCCATTTCTGGGCTCAGATGAGCAGCATTGACTCTATTACTATAATAGTAGTATTTTCTCTTTGTATAAAGTATACAAGAACATCAGATGCAGTCTAATAATATGCATATGTTTCAGGTTTTAGATATTTGCCATCTGCTATATTACTTATAATGTTCTGAAGCTTCCCTTGTATCTTTGACACACCCATGAAACGATGTGGTAAATCTTTTTCTTTATTATGTTGCTTTTTCCCAGAATAATGTCAAAGGTTAAAAAGTACCCCCTCTTTCCCAAATTCACTATATTTTTACCTCCTTTCTTCAACAGCATGGTGGTGTATGTTGTATGGTACTTTGAAATCAGCATGTAATTCTTGTCCACTTAACATGAGAATCATCTAGAACCAGACATATGTAAAAAAAAGAGCAGGGGGTGGATAACCTTTTGAACACCTACATATATTATTTGGGATTTTAGGGGGAAATTGAGAACAGAAGCTAAATAATTGCTTGTACATGTATATTTATGACAATTTCTTAAAAATAAGAAGGCAATCTAGTCAATCTTTTCACCTAAAAATAGGTAAGAGACCTGACAAAAATGAACCAAAAGGGTAAGCCTTCTTTAGAAGAATGTTTACTAGCACCACTTTTAATGGTGCTAGGAACACCCCCGTAAGATGACTTACACATCTCAGGACATACCCACATGTCATCTCCTGGGTGGCCTTGACCAATCAGGAGAAGCATGGATCTAATTAAGAAGTGGCCATGCTTATACTACAGAGCATCCTATGTACTTTCTGAGATAAAATTATTCCTAGATAAGTAGCAAGTCCACTCCCCAGGCATTTCCAAAGGACTTGCAACACTTGAGTTCCAACTGAGAAAGAAACCAAGTGATATTATCTGCCAGGTGTGCTGAAAATTCCTCAGTGCATCCCTTCTTTTTTTTTCAATAAAAGGGGGGCAGAAGCAATTCAATTTGACTAGATTGCCCCATCAATAGTAATGGCTGTAAATTTAAAGAGTTTTTTGCTAACTGGATGGATTAGTCCTTAGTTCCCAACCAAATCTAGCCAACTCTGAATGCAACCAGATTCATAGTGATCCCAGAGGGCTCTGATTGTTCCATTCTGGAATACTCCGTAACTGAAATGTCAATTGCTACCTCTACCACCTAAGCAAAAATATTTTTTAACCTTGTCCTTTACGTTACTTAAAATATATTTATTCATTTCTTTGACTGAGAAGAGGATGCAACCAGCATATATTTCAGATTTATAGGATCTTAATCTGCATTTCCATGAGATCAGAATAGGCATTATACATAATTATAATAATTATACTAAATTATTAGTAAGCAGCAACTGGATTAGTGTTATTGTTTTCATATTCTCTTTATGGCCCCTAAAGAATGCTGAATTGAAGGGTGCTAATCTAAATAAGAATCTTCTAATATTCTTATATCAGATTAGAGACTTAAGACCATTCTCTGGGCAATACAAATTGCAGTTATCTTTGGGCACTTCTTGGCTATTTATTCTTTTACTCAATCTGTTTCTATCACATAGTCAATACCACAAGTTAATATAAATTAAATTATCAAAAACTATTGGAGCATACTGTTTGTGGAAAGACAGTAGAAAACACGTTCAAACCTTGAGTTACAACCATTTTTTAGCTACCATTGGAAGTTATAATGGCACTGAAAAAAGTTACTTACAACTGGTCCTCACCCTTATGATCATTGTAGCATTCTGTGGTTGTTTGATCAAAATTCAGGTACTTGGCAATTGGCATGTATTTTTGAGAGTTGCAGCATCTCAGCATCCTGAGATCATAATTTGTGATCTTCCCAGCTGGATTCTGACAATCAAAGTCAATAGTCAAGGCTGGATTCACTTACTGGGAATAGCATTTAGACTTATATACTGCTTCACAGTGTTTTACAGCCCTCTCTAAGCAGTTTACAAAGAGCATATTGCTCCCAACAATCTTTATTTTACCAACATTGGAAAGATGGAACGCTTAATCAACCTTACACCAGTGAAACTTGAATTGCTGGCAACTGACCGTCAGCAGACGTAGCCTGCAGTATTGCATTCTAACCACTTTGCCACCCTAGCTCAATCACTCAGTAACTGTGTGATTTGATTCAGTTAACAACTGAATTAATTCATTTAACAGCCATGGCAAAAAATGGTTGTAAAACAGGTTGTAACTCACTTAACAACTTTGCTGCTTATCAAGTGATATTCTGGTCCCAATTGTGATCATATGTCAAGGTCTTACCTGTACCGTTATTTTAGCGTTAGAGAACCAAAGAGCTCTACTCTATTTTATCACATTCTAGACTGTATCATTTCCCTCCCAGGTTATGGTTCTTCTTTCATTCTTTTTTCTTTTGTATAGGGCCTATTAGGTCATGAGTTGATAGGCAATTATTATTTTTAATATGCTTGGAATAGATGTTTGATAAGTTCTCTAAATTGTTAATAATAATGAATGATAATTTATGGGAAAATTTCAGTTACTATGATTATGACTAGATAATTTGGAATGTTAGAAAATGGACTTTCTTCTCCTGCAGATTCTCCCCTGATAACAATATTTTGACAGTTTAGTCATGGGAATAATAAGATCAGACATTCCATTAAGTTGGCTTCCTGTTGGTTCCCTGCTCTTTTCCCCAAAACCAGCTACTCTAACCTTCAGAAGGGCATAGATGAACAAAAACATGTTTCTCCTCAGTCCTGCACACAGCAACTCTGCTTTCAAAATTCAGAATTCCCACTGGCATTCAGAAACATCAGTATCAGTGAAAGAAAGAAAAAAAAATATGCGGTAGCAGATATGTATCCTCAAAGTATGTCTGAAAAAGAGAAACGAGAAAAACCTTCTTAAAATTGATTAACTGAATTTGTCTTTTGTTATAAAACAGTTAATATTGTCATTCATATCATCACAGTCTAATATGAAAAGCCTTATCTTCATTCAGTGTGCTTAACCATAGAACACAGGTAGATATTATGGGCTGGGGGGTTGGGAACTGCATTTGGATAATGAAGCTAAGGGGCTGAAAAAGTATCCTGTAATAAAAATACCAGATTTTATCTTGTTCTGTGGGGTTTTTTTCTCCAATTTTAAATAGAAGGTGGAATATGTTTGGTACATTTGTACAACTTTTGGATCTGCTTGGATGGGAAATTCTTCCTGATCATTCTATGCTATCTGGAGGGAAGAAGCAAGATATAAATATAAGGTTTTATTCATTTATTTATGGCAGAAGTCCCAAACCCCCAGTCCATGGACCAGCCCCGCTTCATGGCATGCCAGCAATTGGGTTGTGCAAACAAGTGAACCCCCATCCATGGGGTGCAAGCAGCACATGAAACCATGGCCCCTCCAGTCCACAGAAAAACCTCTCTCCATGAAACCGGTCGCTGGTGTCCAAAAGGTTGTGGACTGCTGATTTATGGAACCTGAGGGCTGGGTTTTTTTTTCTATTGTACTTTAGTATAGTTACATACTGGGACTGGGTTTTGAGAAAGAAGGGTTGTTTCTCCATACAAGCTATTTTTCACAGTCTAAGACCACAATGAAATTACCTACTGCTTTTCAGGACGCTAACACTGAAAATCATGCTAGTGTTTCTGGAGCTGCAAGAGGCAGAAATATGGTGAGGGCTGCATGAGGTCTATAAGTCATGGATTACTCACCCCTTTTCTAAGTAAAAATGTAAATGCATTGCTAGCTGAGAACCATAAAATTAAAGGCTAGCTATTTAATAGCATAATAAACCTTTTCCCCATCTAGTAGCAGGCATTCACAGTTACAGTTCATTACAGTGTGCTTCTTAACTCTAATTGTCCCTCTTCACACATTTAAAATTCAGTAACCATCATCTAACATTTAATATCCACAAAGTTAAACTAGTAGAGTGACTCATCATTAAAGACCAATCATTATATCTGATGTCTCCAGGACCATCGCAAAATGTCTTGAATAGTGGATCAGCTGCTACAAAGCCAAAAAGTAGTTGTAGCTGTTTGATTCTGAGTACTGTAGTATTAATTACATGGGTTAGAAAACAAAGATTGACTCAACAATGCCCTAGGAAGCACTGCATTTATATCTGAAGTCCAAATTTTGTGTCTGTCGTTCTACATCTGTGATGTTCATGAGATTTCATTGTTACCATGTGCACTTAAGATCTGATGGCTCAACTATGCCTAAAAGGTAGCTAAAGGTGAAAGATACTCTTTTCCCTTTCTGACATATTTTAAACCAGATGATACAACTTGCAGAACTTTAAATAATACTGAGCCACATTATCCAAATTGCCATTAGCCAAGGGACTCTGCAGGGTGATTAAAAAAAAGTCAGGTTGATGGCTTTGATCGGGCAAAGCTGTGTCCCTTTTTTACCTACGTTGCATGTGCTATGTATTTAAGAAGGGACGGGGCTTCAATCCCACACTTTCAAGCACCATCTTGATCTTTATTTGTTTGTTTATTTTCCCTTTCTCTGCCTGGGGAGGCCTCTTTTGTTGCTATGCTTTCTGTAGCAATTGGGCATTTTATTCAGCAATATTAGAAAAGAAAGAGATTGTCTAGTCCTGCATTTCATTAAAGCCAAAAGGGAAGAACTACCTTAGTTATTTTAGCAAACTGTTCTGAAAGCCTTTATCAATAGAACAACAATTAAAAAGTATCAAATGAATAAATATTAAATAAAATTGCCTCTTTCTTTCTTAATGAAAAAAAAAGATAATATGTATTTTTTAAAGTTGAAAAAGGAGCAGTAAAGGAAAAAAAGCAAGCAGGCAAATAGAAAAGGTAAGAAAAGTTTAAGAACTTGCTTTTCCCTTTCTTCACCCCATCTTCACTTTTTTTAAAATTAAAAACACAAATTAATGGCAGAATCACAACTTCTCTGCATGCATATCTTAAATCAAATACCAAAAACAGGATATAGAAGAATGAAAGTAGAATAGTAAACATAAAATAGAGGTTTGTATAACATTTTCTTCCTGAACAAATGATTATAATAAAATATAGCACACATGTATAAAAGTTCAGTTCAGAAGATAGTTTAATTATAAAAATGAAATGCAATTAAGGGTTAATAAATGATTTAATTTATACAATTCTAATGTTGGTTTCATGATATAAATGATGCAAAAATAATATTAGTTCAATAATGCATTTGGGCATGGTCTTAAGCCAATGAAAGTTGGTCCATACTTGTTTGCTTGGGGGTGAGTTCCCAAAATGTCTCCCATATGTTATCCTGCTATCCCATAATCACCATTAAATTCTACTGTATGGGCAGAAAGATTAACAGTAGTAAATTGCCATTATACCACTATTTTGGTATAATACGCAAATGGACCTGTGTGAACATGCGCACACTTGCCAACCACTCACACAGAACCACACATGGGAGACGGGATAGGCAGAAAGATTTCTACTGTATGGGCAGAAAGATTAACAGTAGTAAATTGCCATTATACCACTATTTTGTCAATTCTGTGTATCACTCCTGTAGGCTTTGTGATTGGTGGACAACAATGAAATTTCTTGGGAATTACTGTTGATTGTTGATATGTTATCTCTGGTTTGGGGGATGATATTAGTTTTCTTATTGTTTTTCTGGTGTAACTTGTAGCTATATAGACTATAGTCAATACTGTTCTGATGTACCAGCCATCAACATAAAAGCTTGTGTCAACATATCTCAGTTTAAAATGTTTTAGTCTAATAGTTTATTATTGCTTTTATCATGTCATGCAGGATAAGTCAGGATTAATTACAGTTAAATAACTGTAAGGATAATTATAACTACTTTGTTCCTCTGTAATATTTGATGTGGACATGGTAGAAAGCTACCTACAGAACCTAAACATTTGTTTTAGAAAATGGAATCAGTTTTTTTTTTCAAATCTATCTCAGAAATGTTGCTTTGATCATGTATTTTTCCACTTCAGATGCTGCTGCTTTTTTCAAAATCTTTTAAGTAAACATAAATTAATAGATGTTTAAAATTGTATGCTCAATGAAGAGATTAGTAACCCTAGTCATAATATCTCCCTGGGTGCAGGCCAGATGTTACATTCTGATACACTTGGACAACGCCAGTTACATCCACTTTATTTGGGAACCCTACAACATTTGGATTTTTACCAAATACAAAACTAACTATATGCTTCATCTCTTCCATTAGTGGATTGAGGTTAGCAAAGCTCATCCTATGTCAGACATATATTTCTTTAATTCTCTCTTTCTCTTTTTCCTTGTATTCTTTCATTCCTGCATAATGTAGAAAAAGCCAGTTTGGTGTAGCAGTTAAGACACCAGGCTGAAAACCAGGAGACTCTGAGTTCTAGTCCCACCTTAGGCAAAAAGTTAGCTGGGTGACCCTGGGCCAATCACTGTCTCTCACTTCTCAGCCCAACCCTCCTCATAGAGTAGTTGTTGCAGGAAGAATAAGAGGAGGAAGGTGTATCAGATATTAATTTAATTTTTTTAATTTTATTAAATTTATATACCGCCCCTCTCCCGAAGGACTCGGGGCGGTGAACAGCAGGT
>JANHFJ010002901.1:167903-187344 GCA_032468195.1 Cerberus rynchops
ATCCACCTCCAGTAATTTGGGCAATAACTCTTTTTTCACATAAATAACAACGCCCCCTTTCTTCCCTGGGGCTGGGGTGTCTCAAATTATTAACAGGCAAACACGCTGGATATTGAATGTGTACCAGAAAATATTCAGATTCAAGCATGTTTGCTTGTTAGGTAAACAGATACATGGTCACTGAAGCAAATAATACAATTTACAGGCGAATCATATACAACCCTCAGGATAATATTCCTAGGATTTATTTTTTATTTAATGGCTTTACTTATTTTGGATGCCCAAACTCCAGGATTATTTTGATAGATATACGGGAGAGCTTTAAGTTTATCTTTAACCAGTTTTGAGGGTACTTTCATAAAAAAAGTAGATTTCTGATCATCCTGGAACAAACAATGTTACCTATAGCCTGGCTAATTCTGAATATGACTGGCTAAGACTTGGAGGAACATTTTTCATCATGCTCTGGTCCTTCTCAAAGCCCTGATTTACATAATTTGATGGCAGAAGAGTAAAAGGAGTTTAATTTGTATTGTTAATACGTACAGAACATATCAGAACTCCCCATGTAGAGATCTACAGCCCTTCAAAGCAGAGGACTATTGGGGAGGGTGTCTATTGTAAAATATCCGGGGAAGAGTTTACAAGCCCATTAGCCAAGTCATAACGTGCCCATAGTACTTTAGGGGTTATATCCAAATGTTAGAGTAGACTGAATTCTTTTTTCTTATAATACCAAATGACAGTTCTCTTAACTACGCAATTTATATTAGTAATCCAAATCTCCCAAAAAATGTTGGTACTGTTATTTTGTAACCAATGAACTCATTGTGAATTAATTCAATGGAATAAACCAGATGGATGTGATAAATGAATGTTTAATACACACACACACACACATCACCCTTCTCAGACTCAAACTATGTTTGGAAAATTTCACAAAGTCTAGAAAATTCACAAGATGTTGCCTTCTAAACCAGACGTGCTATGTGCATTTGGAATGCAATTCTTCCACAGTACTATCTCTAATACAGAGGATGTGGTCTTGTTCATCAATTAAAAAATAATAATCATTTTTAAAATTACAACAACATTCATTAACACAATCATCTACTTAACCCTCCTCCTCCTCCAGGAAAAGGGGGAACAGAAAAAGAGTGCTCAAATAAACACTAATGCAACTGAGCTACAGCTTAAATTATCCGTTGATGTCTAAATGGATATAAACTCCATTCCTAACAGATTTCATTTATAAAAGCAATAATTTAAAAATGCAAAACATGACAAATATAAACAATATTCCCAGATCACATATAGTGAAACTATAAATGGAAAATAACTAAAATTCCGCAGACTACTAAAATGTGTCAAAAACACTATAAAAAGCAGTCTGCTTTTTTTCAGGCTTACACAGGGGATTGAAAAAAAGGCTGGCACTGTATTAAGAAGGTAATGAGTCCAAAACACTTCTTCCAAATAATTACCAAAAATCAGAAAGAGGCTAAACATTTTAAAATGTTTCCATTAATTACTTAGAAGACTGAGAAATTTTAGTAGTTACAAAAATAAACCTCTACCAATTTTCCTTACAGTGACTGGGGTGGACATTTTCACTGACAGAATATTTACTTCTGTCAAGACTAGAACAAAGACACCTTAGGAAGCAACATATGCTAGTCTGCGTAGCATGGAGAGGGTGGTATGTTGGTTTCCTGGCAGGAATTCTGGTATTTATAATCCTAACTGAACATCACATCAGGAAAAGATGATCAATAAGGACTGAGATGACTCATCATCCCTATTCCACTCCTTGATGTCATATTTTATGGCTTTGGAGCAAAAGAAAGCCATGAGGGATGACTAGATTTTAATTTATTTATTATCCCTGCCTTCTTGTTCCTATAAACAGTAGATACGCAACACAGAATGAAACTTGGTACAATTTATTCACCTTTACTGTAACTAATTCCCCAAAGATTCTTTTTAAAATCCTGTTGATACCCGTTAATTCAAATGTTTACTTTAAGTACAGAAATTAATTTTCTAAATGAAAAAGATTGCCAATTCACAATTTATGCTCTCAACCATATTGTTATAACCAGCTGTCAATCAATATTAATCCAAGTCATTTTTTAACTATAAAGATTAGCACATCTATTCTGGGCAATCTTATTTTTACAAAGTAAAAAAAACGTTATTTAACTTGCCACTGATATAAATCATTCTCACCTGTAGTTTGTTTTAGAAGCAGTAAACCATTTTGAATAGCTTGATCAACATTATCTTTTCTGATCTTAATCTCTTCTTGAAGAACCTAGGAAATTTAATGATTTAAGAATATGGGGAATGAGAGAGAAAAGGCAACAGCACATAAACACATCAACGAAATCATCACTAAAAGTTCTTCTATTTTATAAAGAATAACTTTTTGTTGCTGCTAAGGAATAATGCATTCATTTCTTCATTAACTTCATGGAAAATAAAAAGAAAAGAGTTCATGAGGTAACTAAAGGAATAAACTTTATGCAAGATTTGGTGATAAGAAATAACTAACTAATAAAATACAAAATAAATTATTAATAATATGATTAATGATTGTAAATTAAAAATAACATAAAATAATGGCAAATACCAGCATTTCAGTGTGCTGTTTCTCTAGTAAATCAGTATTGTAGTCTTGGACTCCCAATTTGCTCAGTTTCTCATGGACTTCATTCAACCAGTTCATCAATTCAACTTCATCTTCTCCAAAAATCTGAGCATTGCAATAGGCTTGTTTCAGGAGCTCAGCCCTACTTCTGCTTTTTTCTTGAACCTCAATGTATCGGCCTTCTGAAGAATCTAATTTCTCTTGAACCATCTCTTTATCTTCCCTGGAGCACAATGTGTTTAAAATTTGACCAATATTAATTGCTTGCTGTAGATTTTTATTGTGAGTGGTGATGTCTTCCTCTAAAGTCTAAATGGAATTTTCAAAGCAGCAGAAAGAAAGAAAAATTGAAAAGAAAATTTAACAAAATCATGTAAACAAATATGAGCACAACTAAATAAAAAAAGTAAAATGAATAAAACAATTAGAGTGATATAGAAATGAATAAAAAATAGAAAAGGAATTTCCAATTCTTCTGAATGAGGAACCTATAAAAATAACTCCAAGAGGCTGCCCATTAAGGTCTTACTTTATGTTGAGAAATTTGTTGTTGCAGTTTGGAAGCCTGGGTGCCAATGGGTTCTGAATTGGAAAGCTTCTTTTCAGTAGTTGCTAGCCATTGAACCAATGGCTCTAAAGTTTCATGGAACTGCTGCGCTACAGTTGAAATCCCTTCCAACTGGCGATGCCTACAAAACACCAAGATTTGAGGGATCAAATATAGGTAAAAGATTCTGGACTTCACAAAGCTAAAAAAAAAAATTCGGAAATTAAACTTTGTGACTTAATAACAAGAAATAATCTAATAATAATAATCCCTAGCCCCCCCCTCATCATTAGAACAAAAGTTTACAGTATTTTGTACTTTGTGATAATCAGTATTTCAAAATCAATGTGAAGTATTAGTACCACTTTACAAATTCTTAGACCACAGCTGGAATACTGCACCCAATTTTGGTCACCATATTGTAACAAAAGATGTTGGGACTTTGGTAAAATTGCAAAGACGACCAACTAAGATGATTAAAGCTCTGGAGACAAAAACATATGAAGAATGGTTGCAGGAACTGGGTACGGCCAGTCTAGAGAAAAGAAGGATTTGGGGGGGGGGGGGATGATAGCAGTATTTCATTATTTGAGGGGCCACCACACAGAAAAGGGGATCGACTTATTTCCCAAAGCACCAGAAGGCAAGGATAAGAAACAATGGATGGAAACTAATCAAGGAGAGAAGCAACATGGAAACTTCCTAACAGTGAGAACAATTAACCAGTGGAACAGCTTGCCTTTGGAAGTTGTGGGTGCTTCATCACTGAAGATTTTTAAGAAAAAACTAGATAGCCACCTATCTGAAATGGTATAGGGTCTCCTGCTTGAGCAGGGGGTTAGAATAGAAGACCTCCAAGGTCTGTTCAAACTCTATTCTGATTGATTTTTAGCTTCTTGCACAAAGATTAGTTAAGTCTGCCGAACCACTTTAGGCTAGAACTGTTTTAAATTAAATCTCACAAGTACAAAAGATATCAATCCTTTATTAAAATAATACTTATTTTGCCAGCTCCTCCATGCAGTAGACCTTGTCCTTATGCTCATTTTATAATCCACTGCCTGCCTTCTAGCTATCCGCCTATTTATTAACCGAGGGAATAGATAAATCGTGTTTATTTCCCCTGCAGTTCTAGTCCTAACAGTGCTAATGCATTTTCTCATCCAGCCTCAAAAGTTAACGCTCATTTTAGAACAAAAATGCTTCTACAGCATATTCAAATTACACAGTTTCCTTTGCTGTAGGCTCCCTGCTCTACAAGTAAGTGAATGAAAATGTTTCAAGTACCTAATTTCTGCTTTATCAAGCAATGCAGCCCATCTGCTATCCAGGAGACTCAGCTGTTTTAAGATATTTTCTTTAGTTGCCGGCTTTGTGGCTGACTCTGCAATTTTTTCCCCTTCACGCTTGATCAATTCAACAGCAGACTTGCGGTCATCTAACCATCTCTGGAGAAGCTGGAAACAAAATAACCAAAAATTAAATTGGCAGGAAACGATGGCTTTGTGACAAGATGAAGAGGCTGATTATCCAAGGTCTGGCTTACCGGCAACCTGGGAGAGATTTAAGCAAGCTGTCTTTTGACATAGCAGGCAACAGACAGACCAGCATTTGTGCTTCCCTTTCAATAAATAGGTTATTCATTTATTTAGCACTGATGGACTAAATAAATCCTGTTGTCAGCTGTAGTGTTATTATTTTCCTTTTTTAAAAACAAATTCTGTTTCACATTACACAGACATCTCAGGTTGGCTACAAATAAGCATGCCTTCCTTGCTTTTATGAAATATAGTGCTTTCCGAGTAGGACATTCCACTAAGTTATGCAACAGCTCTTCGAGATAGACCAGATCAGGAAACCAACCCCACAGGAAGGCTAGAATTAGCTTTATTGAGATAGGCTATAATAACAAAATATCCCAAGTCTGCTTGTGCTTTCATCGCCACCTTCTTATATCCTAGTGAATCAGGGAAAAATCAGCCTCAGTCTCTTCTTAATACTATTTCGCTTCTCAAGACTTAAGGAATGTTTTCTTCCTCTTTGTTTACATAATTATTTCTGAATATTTGTTTCAAGACAACCACCTCCTTGGCTCTCTGTATGATAGCAGGCCAGTGTATTTTCAAAAGATGCTGATAAACCCTCTTACTAGGAACACAAGAATATGATGCTTGCTCTTACTTTAAAATTATTCTTTTCTGACAGGGCTTTGCATAATATTTGTGCCCACCATTCTTCGTCCCTGGATATACAAAGTAGTTGTTATTCTGAACACTGCCTATAGATGTGGGTTTTTGCAAAATCTGTCTTCACTTTCTATCAATTCATTTCCTATTAATCTGTAGTAATGGCTTTATATTTTTGATTTTGATGCGACCAGCAGTATTCCTGTATGATCAATTGCTAGCATCAAACTTTCCTACACCAGCCTTTGGAACAATTATTTATGATTACAGCTAAAGACTCGTATCCATCCTTTTTAGAAGACAATAATTTTATTATATACAACAAAAAATATTATACCTTAAGAATATACTAATTTATTATAAGTAATATGTTATTAAGTGTACTCAAGAAACCAGTATGGTTTTGTTTTACAAAGGAGAAGTGGTTGTGAATGATAAACCATGGGGTTCAAGGGAAGTTCAGAAAGCCTTCTTCATAGTACTAAGTAACTGTGCTTTCTACACTTTGACTCTTAGACTTCATTTACAGTTTCCATCATTTGGCTTTGTAACTCAGTGGAACAATCTTAGACATGTGACAAACTTTCATAGACCACTGTGTTTATGTCACACTAAGCTGTAACTCTTTCAGGAGCCATTAACACATTTTTTTTCTAGGTGCAGACTGGCCTACAAAAATCATATTTGTCAACAGCTGAGTAAATGAGACCCGGAGATTCACCAATCAAATCTATGCTTATTCTATTAATGAAGATAAAAATATGGGCAGTTCAAGAGCATGTGGTAGCATGTACAGCAAAATAGAAAGCATGCTCTGTAATTGTTTTAATTAGAAAACAGAAGTACTCAGTTAAACAATTGAAGGCAACCCTCTGAGGGAAGACACCGCATGGCGTTTAGTGAATCATCTCTCCAGGCTGTCTGGGAAAGCAAGCAGCCAAGATGCAGCTGTGCAGAAGAAAAAGTATATTTGAGAGTCTCCTGGGTGTATAACTGAAAGTTAGCTTTGGGAGACAATCCAGGTAAATTAAATTTCTTAATTGGAAATTAAGTGTACAGCCAAGGCCTGAGCTGTATTTATTTTTCTCAGGATTATCTAATGACTATGATCAAGAAAGATTTTACTTTTGGAATGCCCTTAACATTTTAGCTTTAGGATTTTGTGAAAATGCAGCAAAATACATCAGGGTTTCATACACATTCAGTTTATTAGGTTTTTAGGGTTATGTTAGCCTACACTGAGGCTTTTTTTTGTTATCCATATCCTGCGTATAGACTTTATGTGATACATCCCCTGATAACTATAAATAAAGTATTAATTGGTAACATGCCATTAAGCTAGTGCTAATTCTTAGGAACCACATGAGATTGGGGTCACATGATCCTTTTATGACCTTCTGACAACAAAGTCAATGGAGAAGCCAGATTCATTTAACGATTGGGTTATTAACTTAACAACTGCAGATATATTCATTTAATAACTGTGGCAAGAATAGTGGTAAAATAGGGCAAGATTAATTTTAACAACTATCATGTTTAGCAGTGGAAATTGTGATAAGAAATCAAGGACTACTGTGATCAGGCTTCCTTTGTAGTAACCAGTTTCCAGTTTCCAAAATCATCACTTATCTTTTGCTATGATTTGCAATTGCCAGGATAGACAAAATAAAAGTGAAAAAGTTGTTTATTTTTTATATTTAATTCCAAAATCTTATAATAAAAGTAAATATTTCAAATATATATTGACCCTTAATCCACATATAACTTTCTTAGATCAAAATCTTATTTAGTATTTTGCTGTTTATTTACTTCAAATACTTCAAATGAGCTTGTTGATGTCTTGGTGAACTTGTGTGTCATCTGTGGCTATTCTGGCTTGGAGCTGGCGCAGCCAGAGCAAGGTTGTGCAGTTAAAGAAAGAGGCCGAGAAGGAGGCCTTGACCGTCCATGCTGCTGCTTGATGACTCCGGCGGAGGACTTGCTCTGTCTGTTTATCATTGGGCTTAATGATATTGTCCAAGTTGGTAATTAAGGTACTGGCCGAGGCAAACACTACTATGGGCTCATCAACTTTGGGGGACTTCAGAGTGGAGATGAAAGCTCCAGACATATTATAAAAATGGCGCTTCGAATTTAGTGGCAGTCGGCCTGCTGCCAGGATGTTGCATTGTTTCTGTACTAAGTCAGTAAACAATTGAGAGGCCGGCATTTCTTCTGCTTTGATGGTTTGTGTAGTAAACAAGAGTTGAGCGGTCTCTCGTGGAGGGTTAGGACAGTTGGATGACAGGGCTCATTCATCTGCCAACTGAGTGACTGTCTTCACCTTATTCAGGAGAGTTCTGAATAAGGAAGGACAAAATAGGCCCGCAGGGACCTGAGGTTCAGAATAGTCCTCTCCATCATCAGATAGCGTAAGTTTCTCATCTCGAGTAGAACAAAGTGCTGTTGGAGGATGATGAGGAGGTGGGGCCTACATAGTCCATGTCTGATCAAGGGGAGTTGATGATATACAACTTGAATCTCTGATGATGTGCTGGGCTGTGGCCCACTCATGCCCCCTGACTGACTCTAAGCCATTGCAGCCACAATAAGCTCCTTCATTTGCACCATTAAGGTTTCTTGAATGGCCATCATGGATGGTGATGTGGAGGTGGGTACAAATATGGTGTTTGAAATGTAGCCTGCCGGCTTGACCTCTGAAAGTGCAGTGCCATCTTGGGAACCGGGAGTGCCCTGCTGGGTGGTTACCAGGGCATCATCCCTCCGGACAAAGCAGAGTTATGCCTGCCTGGTGATCACTGCCCTGATGCCCAGGTCCGAACTAGCCAGAAAGGACGTTGGTCTTACCTGATACGGTCCTTCTCATTGTGAGGAGCAGAGAATCCATGACCCTCCCTTGGCAGTGCATCTCTACTGAGGAGGAGGCAGTATTGTTTTTTAGGTGTTCCAGCCATCGATCATCATCCTTCACCGAAAACACTGAGGTGACAGATGGTGTTACAAGCTTTTATACTTGGTTGACTCAGTCACATGATCAGAACAAGAGGCAATTACCCAATCAGTGGATTCTCTGCTCTCCACAATGGAGAACCAGATTTACTTAACAACTGCAGTGATTCACTTAACAACTGAAAGATTGTAAAATGGAGCAAAATTCACTTAATGTCTCACTTAGCAACAGAAATTTTGGGCGCAATTATGGTCATAAGCCGAGGACTACCTCTGTGGTGTTTTAAATGTTTATGCTTAGGATTCCAAAAACTTTTCGTTACACAGCAAAAGCCTACTTAACTCATGAAGCAAATAATTTAAGCCTTAATAATTATAATTTTAAAAATGTACACTATATTCTAGGAACGGATCTCAGTACTTAACAGAAAATAATAATGAGAGTGTTCTGTAATAATGATCTCAGAATAACAAAAGTTCTCCCAAAATAAAATTAAAAAAATTTATTGGATTTAAGAGAAAATTTATTTCAATTGTATCTGAATAAGGGATATCCTAATCTTAAACTTATTTCCCATATATAAATAATATTGTTCTGCAATCTGGCTTTGATTTAGCATTTCTCAACATGGGGTCTGTACATTTACATATAATTGAGTTTGCTTCATTGTGTGAAATAATTGTTAAACAATTATATTTGTAAGAACTTAAAGTTCATAGAAATGATGTATATTCTACAAATATACATTTGAATATTTCAGTCTTACAAATTTTATATATAAACCAGCAATTTTATTTCTATAAAAAGCTGTGCTGATGATGCTACATAAAACAAACTTAAACGTTGTTTGTTTATATTCATTCTTCACTTATATTCATTGTTCAGTTGTTCCTTCTTTGTAATTATATTATTAACATTAAACATTCTGCTTTTATTAACTTGAAAAACTTCAAATAATTCCAGATCTTATATTTTTTGAGTATCCCATCCCGCTACCCCACCCCAGTCTAGGCTAAACTTTTGGGAAGTGAATTGCTCCTTGATGTTGTTGGGCTTTCAGTTGAGCAGCATTATGAAGCCAGTGTATTGGGCAATTGAAAGCATAGTTTATAACACTTTGAGACATTATTGCAGTACATGTAGTCTTCAACTTAAGTTTAGTGGCCATTCAAAGTTACAATGCCACTAAAAAAAGTGACTTAAGATCAACTTTCACACTTAGGACCATTGCAGCATCCCCATGGTCACATGATCAGAATTCGGGCACTTGGCAGCTGCACTGTCCTAAAGTTAAGTGACCATCAGATTCAAGCCAGATTCACTTAACAACTAAAGTGAATCACTTAACTGTGGAAAAATGGTCATAAAATGGGACAAAACTCATTTAACAACTGCCATGCTTAGCAATGGAATTTTGGGCTCAATTATGGTTGTAAGTCAAGGACTACCTGTACGCCACTTGGTTAATGTTGAACAGTGTAATATAGTATAATGTGGGACAGTTAATCAACTTGTTGAAGCTGTCATAAATAACATTTACACTTCTTTAAGGAGTGTCTTTTAGTTGCTGTGATGTTGTTTTGCTTTTTTATTTTTTCCTGTACTGTAGTCTAACAAGAACATACTTAGAGGAATTATTATTCATTCCAGTCAGTTTTTTAAAAGAAAAATCAAGTTTTTAAAATATATTTTGTATATATACAAGAAATGTCTGAAAGCAATTACTGAAATAGGGTGTATTCCTTTTTTCTCTGAAGAAATGATTAGTGTTTGGTAATAAACATATTGTTCCAAGTCAGCATTTATTTTTTTGCAGTACCAGTTTTTCACTTCATACCACTAAATAACGTGTTGCTGCTTGTTGAAATTTAATAAGATCTCTTCTTCAATGAAGTTTCCTTTCAGAACACTTTGTTGTTGAACTAATATACCTGGCTTTTAAAATCACCATTTTATCTGATAATTAGTGTGACACTTAAGAGATAAAAGTTATTATCTCAATTTCTTGCCTGATGGAAATATAAATATGGTGAACCAGTATTTCTGTCCCAAATCAATTTACTTTTTCTAAGAGCAAAAGAACTCAGAACCATAAGAATGTTGTTTAATAGCTGAACACCATTTCCTGCTGCTCAAAATTACAATATGCTAGAATGGAACTATAGTATATTTTGCATGTTTAAGAGGAAATAACAAACTGCTATGAGGCTGCTTTGTTTACTATTCATTATAACTCTCATTATTGCAGTGTTGATCCTCTCTTAAGGATTCACTGTTATTATGTGTTGATCTATATGCTAACAGATTCAAATCAATTTCAGAAAAATTATAATTAAATTATTTATTATAATTAAATTATTTATTATAATAATTAAAAATTATTTGTAATCATTTAACTATATCAGATCTCCAAAGACATGCCATATTTTTCACTTCATAAGACACACTCCCCTCCCATCCCAAAATGAGTGGGAAATGTCTGCGCATCTTATGGAGCAAATATTGCCAGTCCTTTGGTGAATAGCAGCAGGACCATGGTGCAGGGTCCTTTTACAGTGCTGAACCCCGCCTCTTCTGTCTCTTTTCCGCAGTGCAGGAGTCAATAGGCAGACACATGAGAGGACACCTATCTGTGGTCCCCTCAGGCTCTGCCTCCTGCATTCACTACACTACGCTTCAGAATATCTTTTTCTTATTTTCCTCCTCTACACCTAGGTGCATCTTACAGTCAGGTGCATCTTATGGAACAAAAAATACGGTAATATTTTTGTGCACCTGAAGGAGGTCTCAGTAGAGGTCTCTCCCAACAACTTCTAATGAACCCTTTACTTGAGGATTGTAACTTTTATTTTCAAAATATATTCTCTGAAGTATTGTTCAGTATTTTTTTTAACTGTACATAATCCTTACATCACACTGGCAAAAATGTAGTATTTGTTGATAATATATGTTGGAATAGTTCATACCCATTTCTGAACCATTTAGTTTCCTGTAATAGTTTTGTCAACAACTGCAACTCCTAATAGTAAAGGATCTCTTGATTATCCATGTTTCCCTTTCTGTCTTCATGCTCTATGCCTCATACTCATGACTTCTCAAGGCAATTCCTGATGACTTAGGATATGGCCTGTAGTGAGGTAAACAAAAGCCTATTCCATTATAAGTGGAGTTAATTGGCTTGTTATTCTACCACCAGGTTTAATGAATAATTTCAAGTTAATGCCACTTCTAGGGACAAAATCTTGAATACATGGCTCTGACATTTTATAGTGATCCAAGGGTTAAACAGTATTTCTTGGGATCATTAGAATATGTACTATAGTAGTGATTTAGTGCTACATAAATGTCCCTGTTTAGGTTTTATGAAGGAACTGAAGTGCACTAAAGGAGATGCCCTTGAAAATTGTAATTTGCCTTCTCTTAATTTTCATTCTCATGAAAACCTGTTATATTATCAGAAATTGTATGAATGTCAAATGAAGAAAACTATTAAGACTTCCTTAGTGGTGTTTACTTTTGAGTAGATATAAAATTATAGTCCCATAAAATTACTTTCATGACCAGAATTTTTGTTTCTAAGTGAGGCAGTCATTGAATGAATCATATCTGATTTTATGAGCTTTTTGACACATGTAGTGAACAAATCATTGCAACTGTTAAGTAAATAACATAATGGTTTATGATTCTGGCTTCCATTGACTTTGCTTGTTGGAAACTGGCTGAAAACCTTGCAAATTACAGTCACATGATCTGGGACAGTGCAACCATCATAAATATATGCCAGTTATTAAGCGCCCTAATTTTGATCATGTGATGGTCATAAATATGAAGACTGATTATAAGTGACTTTTCAACATTGTTGCAATTTCAAATAGTTGCTAAATGAATGGTTATAAGAATGAAACTTTTTTGTGTCTATAGTAAAATATATTGTAACAAGCTTATGTCAACTCCCCCAGAAAGAGTTGAAGGCCTAGAAGGATAACATGATCAATGACATTTAAAGTTTCCTATAGGTTGTGGAGAATTAGTAGGATCACATTCCTTTCCTTTTGTTTCTGTTGTAAGTCATTCAGAGTGATCAAAATAGTATAATATCTTGAATAAAGTTGAATAAAATAGTTCTAGATATCAGGTTCATCCAAATGCTTTTGGAAACGAATGATCACCGCCATTTACCTTCTGCAGGAATGGAAGATTAGAGACAATTATATAGTTACAAAGACCTATTGCGTTGAAGACGTCTTTCAATATAAGGTGTTTAGCAGCCTCCTTTAAGCAAATGGAAGAAGATCACATATCTAAAGTGGCATTAATTAGTTCTTCTGTATAATGAAATACAGGTAGCCCTCGACTTACAAGTGTAATTAAGCCTGGCAATTATGGTTGTAAATCATGATAGTTATCATGCTGAGATAAGGACTACCAGAATTCTTGAAATTACTATATGTTACCATGTTGCTGAATCTGTAATATTTTTATTATCCAAAATAGATTTGAGTTTATACCAGCAAAACCATGATAATTTATCACTTATTTGTTGCTCAATCTAATCTTTGTAGAAGGTTTCTCTATTACTATAAAATTTTTAGTCTATAAAGGTTATATTCTTTAAGAGATTTCATTTTTGCCAAACCATAATAATCATCCTGATCAATATATGTTATTAGAGGAGTTTAAGAAAAAGTATTCTTTATTAAAATTGTGTGTTTACTCTTCTAAACTGTGAAACACTGTTTTAATATAAAACATTTTCAGCCTGCTTTATTCTACAAAAATATTGTGGGTGAAAAAAAATCATTGGTTTATAAACTTACCTGACTAACATAGTTTCAATATGAATCCATTGTTTAGAAGATAATAATAAACGGAATCATATGCCTAGCTGTGCTGCTTGATAATGTATTAACAAATTGTGCATGCCCAGCCTCCTTGTTTCTGAGGTTATTTTATTTTATTTTATAATTCTTTTATTTATTCTCAGTTTTTGTGCATGGAAACAGAAGTTTTGTATTTTTCTTTGTCAATGTCTTAAAGTATGTGACTATAACACGGGTGCCAGAGGTGGCACACAAAACAGAGCCATCTTGCTGGGCACACAAGCTGTCGGCCAACTTACCTCCAGCTGAGCATGCACATGCAATTGCACATGCACGCATGCGTGATTGCAGACACCCAGCTGGTCTCAGGCATCTGCTGTCCATGTGTGTGATTGCAGCAGGAAATCAAGCTATCTTTGGAGCTCTCCTGCGCATGCACATGCGATTGCTCATGTGTACCTGAGTAACTGTGCACAGTACATGTGCATTACACATGCAAAAGCTGCATGCATGCACAGATGGTGCGGTTGCACATGCAGTACATGTTGAGCCACATGCAAGTGCAGATGGCACGCGCAAAGCACATATTTTTCGACACTCAGTAAGTAAAAGGTTTGTCACCACTGTCTTAAAACCTGTTCTGGAATTGCCACTGCAAGTTTTTATTTTAAAATAAAAACTTAATCCATACAAAATTTTTCATTTTAACGACTGCAATTTGCCCTAAAATATGGAAATACTTTGAAACCCAGTTTTCTATCTTTATTTAATTTCTTCCAAGTTGGCAAATAATTATTTGTAAAGATTTTATGTTTTAGTTACAATAACGCCTAAATATTTTAAAGATTTATACAATGTTGGAATTCCTGAAACTGGAAATGTGAGAGTACAAAAAAAACATAAAATGTGATTTATGAAAAATAGCTGGTAGTCCTGACAGCAAATTTTTTTAGCCCCTTCTTTATATAGCTAGCCAAATAAAGAAGCATTTGAGAGAGTCATTATCATATTATCTGCAAATAGATTTAAAAGATATGTCTTATCTCACATTTTTATCCCACTAATCTCATTATTAGATTTAAATACTATCCAGCACTTCTATAGTTAGGTGATGATCCTGCTTAATACTTCTTAAAATCATAATAGGATCTGAATCATAACTGTTCCCTGAGCTTTTGATGGCCACAGGTAGGTCCAATCATTTTGCAAAAGCCAGTTCCAAATGTACATTTAATTAATATTTGTTTAAAGAATTGTATTTTGAGAGAGACAAATGTTTTAAATATCTAAAGAACCTATGGTTAATGAAGATATATTACTTTTACTAATTTAAAAAGTATTTCACAATTTCCAGTTCTTGCATGTTTTTGTCTAGGTCAGCCAGAGTCTATTTGAGTTGTTTGCATATATTTTTACTGGTAAATAAATTGTAGCAAATAGCAGCCTGATCAATTAATGTAAAAGAATGACTTTAAAGGCCTCTTATGTTGATGTCCATTAACATATTTGATGGCATTGATTTTTACATTTTAATTCCTGTCACTCTTGCAAAAATTAAGATATCTTCATCTCAAATGAGCTGCTTTTGGATGTACGAAATATGATTTTTTGTTCTTAAATAGAGTAGCAAATTATATTAAATAATTCTTCAATGTACAGTTTTTCTTACAACTCAGAGAGCACCAAGAATCCCTCTAGTTTTATCTGCTTTAAGTCTGGCTTATATCAATTACATAAAATACATAAACTATTACAGCTTGATTTCATGTCCTTTTAAAAATCCAATCTTATACATTATAGTTTTTGATATGCTAAAAGTGTCCTTCCCGTTTCAGTTTGTGAATGCATACTTTTGTTGTACTGTGTTATTGCTGCACAGACTTTGACCAATTCCAGGCACTTCAATAAGAAGAGCAATAGTGGTATACATTTCTCTTGTGCAGAGTACTAAATATGCATTTTATAGAACCGTAGGGACTACATTAAAGCAGTAAACAGTGTGATTAAGATTAGCAATTAGAATGGATCCTAAAGTGTTTATATTTACATTCTTGTTTAACAACTCTGATAAGAAAAATTGCTAATGTATGTTTAGCCAGGAAACAATTTGAATGGAAAATGATATTGAGTAATAGATGGGAAAAGAAGCAGATATTGTGATTGAAAATAATTTATCAAAAATTATGGAGTCAGCTAATTAGGTGTTTATGTTTATATTTATATTATTAATGATATCCAAATTCAACTCATAATTTTATCCTTATAAACTAAAAGTAATAATTTTAAAAGATTTCAGAAAATTTAAAAAGACATATAGTTTTGCAGTATTAACAATAAAACATTTTAGATTAAACAGCTTCAGTTGCAGAACTTTTGAGAATTCAGTTGGAAAATGTGGAATGGCAGGCTGGGAATTATTGCTATTGCTTTTTTATAATTTTAATCAAATAACATTTTTTTTTATTCCTTATGTCCCATCATTATACTAATGTACTTCCCCATTCTTCAGGAAGTATCTAATGGCATTTAAGGGAGGGAAAACTCATTAGCTTCCTTCCTGACTAATGTAATTTTTATTTCCTGTTGTAACTGTGGCCTCAGCCAAAACCCACAGTATAAATAGAAAAGACTACTGTATGCAAAAACAACAGCTGAAAAATACAGTACATAAAATATTATGTGAACACTCTACTGGTTTTAATACATTTCTGCATATCCATTTTGTTCTGTGTTCTTTTTTTATTCAATTAAATTATGTAGGGGATATTGTGATGATAGTACAGGACGGCTTTTTACATTTTCTTTGGTTGATCTCAGTATCTAGCTTGTTTGTTGTGTTAGGCTGTCAGCCAAGGTTAAAGGAGAACGGGGGAGGGAATTTTTCCAGCCTTCAGGAAGATATCTTACCTTCCATGACTGACAAAATTATAGTTTTAGTCAGTAACTGTACCTTCCTTGCTGAATGCACAAAGGCAGCTTGGTAGATAAATTTAAAAAATTATATGTTTTAAGAGTCAATCATGTTTCCCTGATGCTTGGATAAATAAGCAATCATAACAGTGTACATATTTAAAGGGAAAAGTGATTCTAATTTTAATAAACTGTGTTTATTAATGTTGCATAACGAAGATTTCTGAAAATGGGTGTCAAGTAGTAAAAAATATAACAAAGAATTCAGAACTATAAAGAAAGAGACTAGTACAGTGATGGTGAAACTTTTAGAGACCAAGTGCCCAAACTGCATGCGCCAGAGACCCAAACACCAGCTGGTTGGTGGGAGGCGTGGCATCACAACACTGGCAACTTCTGTTTCCCTGCAAATAACGGCAAAAAATGCCACGGAGAAACATGGTAGAGCTGATGGGGCATTAGTGCTCATGCCCACAGAGAGGGCTCTGAGTGCCATCTCTGGCACACGTGCCATAGGTTTGCCATCACTGGACTAGTATTTTAGAATTGTATTAGATGTAGAAAATGTGTCAAAATATAAATGCATTTTCTTCTCTGCTTTTCAAAATTACTTCTCTACTAGCAGTCACACTCTGTCAAGAGTTAATATTTAGATTAGGGGGATTTGTTGCTTATATCATCTTCAAAGTATTGTACAATTTGGATGCAAATACTGTGATTAAAATATAAGGTAAATGAAATGTGGATTTAACTTTTGTTGTCAGAATTTTGAATTTCAGTTTGTTAAATAGGGACTAATGTAACAAAATGCAATTCAATGATGAGAAAAGTAAAGTTGTACATTTAGGCAGGAAAAACCAAATGCATAGATATAGAATAAGTGGTACGTAGCTCAATAGCAGTAACTGCTATTGGATCTTTAGTCCCTAGTAGTTCATAATTTCTGTGGCAATCTATAACTGAATGTCATCCACATTTCGATGATTTGAACTGCTGAATGACTTCCCCTAGTGGTTTTATATAGAACTTAAATTACACAGGATAAAGCATTAAATCTTAAGGTAGCTTACACTGCAATCAGGGTAGGAAAAAAAATTGATGATTTTTAAAAAACACCACCAGATTTTTTTAATTTCAATCGGATTTTTTTTATTTTTATCAAATTTATTTTAATAAAATGCTTTTGTAGTAAAAATCTATCTAAAGTTAGTTTTCTATTTAAGATACATTAATAATTTAGTTTATTCAGCATGAAATGGACCTTAGTTATTTAGCATGAGGCTATATATTCTGCAATATTGGGACTGTTGGTGAGTCAACAGCAAGTGAGAGGAGGAGCTGCTGCAAGAAAGAGATGACAGTTGCCCTTTAAAATTATGATTTAAATCAAAGTGATTTAAATCGTGATTTAAATCGACTTGATTTAAATCAAATTCACTCTGACTGGAATTCCCAATTCTCATTCGATGCACAAATGACCAGGCTCAAATTATCCCATTTTGGACACATTATGCAAAGTCCTAAGGCTCCAATGCTGGGATGAAGTAAAGAATGAATAAGGAGAATGGACTCAGTTATAATGACAGTGGATACACTCATTAGAAGATCTGAAAGACAAGACTAGATACAAATTGTCATAGAGAAAATCTAACTATGTGGTTGTAGGACTTGAGAATGAGTTGAGGGCACATAATCCTGTACCACTAGCCCCTGACCACCAGCACTGTGGCATTCCCACAGTCTATTTATTTATTTATTTATTTTATTAGATTTTTAAGTCTACTTCTTAGAATAACAGAGTTGGAAGGGACCTTGGAGGTCTTCTGGTCCAAACCCCTGCTTAGACAGGAAACCCTACCCTTCAGACAAATGGTTATCCAATCTCTTCTTAAAAACTTCCAGTGCTGGAGCATTCACAATTTCTGGAGGCAAGTTGTTCCACTGATTAATTGTTCTGTCAAGAAATTTCTCCTTAGTTCTAAGTTGCTTCTCTCCTTGATTAATTTCCACTCATTGTTTCTTGTCCTACCTCAGGTGCTTTAGAAAATAGCTTGACTCTCTCCTTTGTGGCAGCCCCTGGGATATTGGAACACTGCTATCATGTTACCCCAGCCCTTCTTTTCATTAAACTAGACATACCCAGTTCCAGCAACTATTCTTTATATGTTTTAGCCTACAGTCCCCTAATCATCTTTGTTGCTTTTCTCTGCGCTCTTTCTAGAATCTCAACATCTTTTTTACATAGTGGTGACCAAAACTGGATGCAGTATTTCAAGGGTGGCTTTACCAAGGCATTATAAAGTGGTTTTAACACTTCATGTGATCTTGATTCTATCTCTCAGTTTATGTAGCCTAGAACTGTATTGGCTTTTTTGGCAGCTGCAGCACACTGCTGGCTCATATTTAAGCGATTGTCCACCAGGACTCCAAGATCCCCCAAACGAAATAGCGGGTAGGGTTCCTGCCCGCTTAGCAAATCTAAAGCATGCAAATGTGAGTAGATAAATAGGTACCACTTTGGTCGGAAGGTAACAATGCTCCATGCACCTCAGGATATAATCATGCTGGTGAAATGACCATGGAAATGTCTTTGAACAACGTTGGCTCCCTCAACTAGGAAATGGAGATGAATACCACCTCCTACAATCGGAGATGACTGAACAGAGGAAACTTTTACCTTACGAGGACATTTTTTGCTTTTCTTTCTGGCCTTCGAAGGGCAACCTTCACTCTGAATTGACATAATTTGCCCCATAATTTGGCTGGGATCTCAGGGGACCCCGAAAGGCTACCCATGTTCCTCGGTTTCTATTCTTGGTTTAAGGGAGGCTAAGCCGCGCAAACTCTGTCTGAGCGTTGACCAGAAACCAAAAAGAAATCTCAGCCAAGCCAGGTGGTCCTTGGGTTCTGCACAGCTGTGCTCCATTGAGCATCTGAGATGCTCTGTGCCACAGAAGAAAAGCCACATGGCATCCTAACGTCGCTTCCTTGTAAACCGTTGGTACGAAAGGACAGTAATTTGAAGACTGGCCCAAATCAGGCCATTAATTCCGAAACCATTTAATGAGCTTCATTCGTCATTTTTTTTTCATCAGAACCAGCCTGTTATTCCAGAAGCAGAGTGGGCTCCGGTGTGTGTGTGTGTGTGTGTGTGTGTATAACACACACACACACACACACACACACACACACACAGAGAGAGGGAGGAGGAATAATAGAAATTAGTCAACTTGCAAAGCTGAAATCCTTCCAAATCTAGCACAGAGAAGTAAAAGTTTCCTACTTAAAAAAAAATAAAGATTAATTTCCTCCCTTCGCATTCTCCCCTCTCCTCTTCACTTCCATCTTCTTCATCGGTGTTACATTTTGATGTGGGTT
>JANHFJ010002901.1:225601-239404 GCA_032468195.1 Cerberus rynchops
CCTATGATGCCAATTACAGGCCTCTCTCATCTTTTTAAGTGGGAGAAATTGCACAATTGGTGGCTGACTAAATACTTCTTTGCCCACTGTATATATATTCCCATGTTGTAGATTAGAACAAATTTACCCAATTTGAGGTTATAAAGACAGAAAAAGAATCAGAAATGTATATGGCATAATAAGCAGCAGAACCAAACTATAATAAATGAAATATGTCTTGCCTGTGGATCCTATTATTATATGTAAAGGGTAATAATGATCAGGTAGTTTCCAAACAATGAAATGGAAATAATATTCTGAGCAATAGTTTTTAGAATTAACTTTTTTAGACCAACTAGTGTTTATTAAGATAAATTTCTGTCAATGCTTATTTTGACTCTTTAAAATATACTTAATTTTGGAAGAGTTATTTGATTCATATTTAATTCTAAATAAAATAATGCTTGTCCATCAGTCTATCAACAATTTTGTTCTAAATGAAATTAATTGTTGTTAGAACTAACAACTTGCTACAGATAGATCTGACCTTACTGCTGTTTGCATTACGACGTTCAAAAAATTCTTGAATTAAAACCAAAAATAATATTCTAATAGAATAATGGGATATATATCAATTTATAGTTTATAAATGTTCTTATTCTTAACATGTTTTCATGTATATAAAAATAGTTTTATGCTTATTTCACTTCCACTAAATATATTTTTGAAATAAATTAACAGTGAGAAAAACACTTGTACAAAAGTTATATACAACGGTAATAACTTGATTTAAAGGTTATGATAATAAACCTTAAGGTTTATCATTCCAGATTAGATAAAACTGGCTTTATAATAAAAAATCAGTTTTTCATCTTGTGTGATTAATAAATATTTCTTCATTACCATGAAATTATTCACTTTTAGCAGAACTTTTTCAATTCAAGAAAATGCATAAAATTTAATGGAATCATACTTGTAGTCATTTTGTATAAATTATTACTGTTTTTGCTGGTCTGTGACTATAATAAAACTGATTGAAACTACTGCTATTATTGTTTTGATACAGTATGATTTTCATATTAAAATTGCAAGTTAAACAGGAAATAGGACACAAAAAAGTGCTTTTACTTTGCTGCAGTTTTTCTATGGCTAGCTCTTCAGTCAGATCTTGATGTTAATCCAACTAAAACTCTACTGCCTCTGAAACAATATCACAAGTTTTTTTTTAGCATAGTGATGTACCATAAAAATATTGTAATAGTTCATCAGTTGTTAAAGTGAAATGATGAAAAAGTATTGAAATCAGCAAATTCTGTGTAACTGTAAAGTAAGGATACATTGGATGAGATATTTCAGTAACTTAGTCAAAAAATTATCAGTAATTCTTAAATCATTTCAGTCGTCAAGACGTAGGGAAGGAGGGCTAGGTTGTCCCATTCCCCCTGCCCACCATAGTTATGTAATCCCAATAGTTTATTAGACTGAAATCTTGTGCAATTTGGTGATCTTAGGAAATGTTACAATTTTTAATATTATAGTGGAGGCACCACAAGGGAAGGGTAACAAGGCATGTTGATGACTGATTTCTGACTCCTGCTATAATAGTACAAAAACATGTTCTGCTTTAAATTTCACATACTAATTTAGATTACATTGTTTTAATAGACATTAAAATATATACCGGTACATATCAATTTGCACACAATTTCCACAACAAAGGCAGCAGGAGAAAACAAAACTAATGACTATCATAAATAATGACTACCTTAAAGGGTTTCAGTATCCTGATATTGCTAGCACAATTTTGCTTAATCAAATATTATGTGGCATGCAAAATTATAGCCAATAAGGTACAAAGCTTATATTCATTGCCAAGCCAGATAAATATCATATTATGTTTTGTTATGTTAAATTAGAAGTAGTAGTCATATGTTAAGTTTTTATTATAATTAATCATGATTCTTGCATTTCATGTTCACTATTAGTATATTGGTAAATGAGTTGTAGCTAAAATGTGGATTCCTATTTTTCAGTATTCCCCCAGCATGACAATGAGTGTGTGATCCAATACCAAGTTTCTTCGTGAAGGCTGCACTGAGTTGGCCCTCTCCAGAGAGCTACTAAAGAAGAAAAAATATTCATCCCTGTGTACAGTTTAACAGAAAAGATTTCTGCCACATTTGGACCCACCATTATTTTCCAACCATCTTCCCTGTTTTGTGAAGAAAGTGGGTCTTGATCTGGTTTCAGCTATAATAAGTGGCATATCAGAGCTGCCCAAGACTGAACTGCAAACAATTATCTGTGTATGTATATGTAGGGATAGGTGTATGTATGTGTGTGTTACAGAGACATAAATATGAGCACATACATATATAGACCTGCAGGACGTTGTAAAATATTATCACATGACATCTTAAGTAGAAATAAGAAATAGGGACTTTTATTCCATCTTTTTTACGTTTACATTTTATCTTTCAAAAGAACTGCTTCCTTCCCATCCAACCTGTTTTGTGCTGTGTATATCACTGCTTTGTAAGTTATTTTTTTAAAAATGATCTCAGATACATTCTGTTTTTGTCATTGTCAGCCATCATGGTTAGGAATAAAATTGCTTATAAGAGGGCTTTCATAAAGTTTTATTTAATACTAGTAATTATGTGAATTGAAGACTACGCTTCCTCAAGAAAAAAAAATTATTAAGTATGTTAAGCTTGTTCTTTGCCTTCCTGAGATTGAGAAAAAAAGAAATTAGAAGAGTTTTGTGCCCTACTTCTTAATAAATGTCTAATAGTGCTATACTAAACATATTTGCATGGTGGTAAACATTGAAAGAAGTTTACTCCCAAGTTACATGTTGAGGTCTAGGATGCATATCCTTTAATATTTGCTTTCAAGGTATGACTGAGTTTAGCTCAACTTTTTGATCTATGCAGAGAAATACAAAATATTTGTTGGGCTTTGGTTAAAGTGTTGTAGTATCCAGGAATAAAATTGGCAGGATTTCAATATTGGGGAAATACTTAGTATGATCTTCCACAGGGTTCTAATTATAATAAAAATAGCTATATGTTATATTGCTTAGGCACAATATTTTCTAATATTCATCATAATTTCCCAAGATTACATATGCATACTCAAATTATTTCATATGCCAAAGTGAAAGAGACACAAGTTACTTTCCCTTGCTATACTTACTGGCTTTATCTCCATCTCACTATATTTTATCAATATTATTAAACCACTTTGGATGTTTCTAAAAACAGTGTAAACTTAGACTATTATCTTAATGATCAATAAATTTATTACATAAACTAATGTCGGCTTAATATGAAAATAATTGTAATTGGCTTTATGTTAAAAGACAAAGGTAAATTTCATCCAATATCATTTTTTCTTGAGTTCCAAATAACAGAGAAATATAAGGTGCTTCATATGAGGAAAGCATAATAATTTGCCCATCCTGTTTTTGACAAGTAATTGATGTGTGAAAAATTAACTATTTTATATTTATTCCTATTTTCAATTTTGCTATAACGTTTGGTAATTCCCATATAGTAGCAGCTTCCATTATCTGTATATCTTGTACTGTAACTTTGCATTTACTTCCACAAATGTGGAAGTAAATGTGCTGCCTACAAGAATTGATTTCCACCTATAAGAAGTAACTGAGAATTTTACAATAGTTGCGATCTATCCAAATATACTTCCTGCTGAAATTGCAATGAAACAATATTTGAATAAAAAGCAGTTTTACACTTTAATCTGGATTTTTTTAAAAAAAAATTGGGCTGAATCATTTTTAAAATTGTGTGCTGGTGTTAAAGAAAACTTGGGACAGTAGCCAGTCATGTCATTCCAGGCAGAATAGAATCCACCAGTGGAACATATGTTTCCTCTCACCTACCAACTATCTAACCTGTTCTGGAGGGTTAGGAAATCATAATAGAGCAAATTTAGATTGTACCGGGAAAGTAGAAAAAGGGAAATTAAGTCCCATCATGGAAGCAATACATGATACTTAACAAAACTTTGGCCATGGCTCTTAACTATCATCATTGCTTCTAGATTAACCTTGAAGAGCTAAGTAAAGTTGCAATGTGTAACCTGACACATTTCTATTTTTACAAAATGTAATCTATGATTCCAAAATGTTTTATTTTCATTTTATTGAACACTCGGAACAAGACAATAATTCTAGTTAGTATCCAGTGATGTTAGTTTCTTCAAAAAAAGCTTTTTTATTCAACCAAACCTTCCATGAATACAATGAGGAAAGAGATTGTCAATTCTTTCTCTTTCAAAAATGTATTCCAGGGAATTGAAAACAAAATGGGAAGTATTTGGTCCTTTCTCTCCCTTTTGTTTATGGGAACTTCTGCTGGAATAAAGTGTCTTCTCTGAATTGAAGGGCAGTTTTGGATATGATTCCTTAAACCCAATACTTAGTTTTTCAGATACTCATTTTATGCATGTAAAAATCTCCGCCTAATTTTCCAGTAACTCATTTCCAGTACACCACATAAAATGATCATTATGAATGCTGTGCACATAATATCTAATAACAATGCTAGTTATACATTGTATTTTTGTTTAGATTCTTTTGTATGTTCTAGTAAATTATTGATAGAATTTGGCAATATGAAGAACAAAATTAAAATAGATCATTGATTTATTTCTCACGTTAAAATTCCACATGTACTATATGTGATGTAGTCCTATATGACCCTAATGCCATGCTTTTAATTCCCAACCCAGAAGAGTGCATTTAGAACAATTAAGATTAATTTATATTTTACATTGGGAATTTTTAATGCAGTTTCTCCAAAAGCCAAGTGAAAACAGTTCACAAAACATCATACACACACACTTCTTAAAAGGATTATATGTGATCAGAATATCAGCTTCCTTTTGTATCCTGCTTAAAAATATTCCTGAAAAAAATCAAATTTATTCCTACCTGTGTCTCTTTAGAAACATTCTGAAAACTTTGCTAGAAGTTACTGAAGAAAATGATAAGTAAAATGATTTCATAGCCTGGAGCATTGTGTGTGTGTGTGCGTGTCTGATGTGTACATGCATACAGAGATTCACACAAACACACACATTTAAAATCCCATGAAGAGATTTGGTATCAAGTAATAAACATACAGGATATAATCCATTTTAGTACATCCTACATAAAATGTTTTAACATTAATTAAAATGTTTGCTTTAAAATCAGATCAAGGATGATTGAATTTGGTGTGGTTGTCTTTATTCTCACAACTTGTTGCATATATAGGTTCAGAAAAGATGGTATCATTTCCTTTACCTCACTTTTGCCAAGTCCTATGCTTCAGCCAGTGACAGACTACCACAGAAAAGGAAATGGTCCTTCAAGCTTCTAAGTCACAGTAACCAATTTCTAGTTGAAAGATTTTCATTTTTGCCTGATTCATCAGATTATCATCAGCTGAACCTTTGGTTGCCACTATCCTGGCCTGATTGGTGCACCCCAAATATTTTCTCATCTCTATACTAGATCCAATGACAGAAATAAATCTAGAACAGCTGACATCCAAAAGTGTCTAATTTAGTTATCGGGTGCTTTTAATTAAAGCTTTTTCCAACTGACCATTTTGTTTTTAAGAAAAATGATGTAATGCTGATTTAATACACATATTTCAATCCAGTCACACTAAGCAATGGCCTGGCTCATGTGTATTGCCAAGCAATCAAATCCTAATTCCTTAAAATCCTGGTTTATAGGGCAAGCACAAATCATACTCTTAGTACAAACAGCTGTAAATGATTTTCCAAAACTAAGAATTAATCCATTAGGTAGAATATGCCATGTAAAAAAGAGAGGAAGGAATAAGCACATGGCTTGCATATGTAGCACCAAACAATTAATGATATACCAAATCCTTTTGAAAACAGGAATGTAATTTAATCATAGCTATAAAAATAGAGTCACTATTTGGTTAATAAGCTGTTTTGTATCTGTATGGATTACAACCTAGCATCAAAACTCAGTTGACTAAAAATCATTATACTATGTTTATCATAATTGTGATTATATGTCAATATGCTGGATGTAACAACTATAAAATTAGATGGTGAATTTCTTGAAGAGGATTAAGTTGTACATTTTTATTCTTTTACATTGGTGTCACACATTTTTGCCAATAAATATTGCACTGATTTTTTATGAGTCCTAATGTATTATATATTTATTCCCTGATTTGCCTTTTGAAGAAACTCATTGTGGGCAGACCTGAGACATAGTTTTTAATAACATTATCTCCATGATATAGGGTGATCTGGAAAAAGTTTTTTTAAAAAGTATTTTTTCATGCAGTTCATCAGAAATTATTGCATAACATTCCAGTCAACAATACACTGGAATTTTAAGTGTGACTAGTGAATAGAAATGTGTATGTTAATTCTTTTGGTACATTAAATATTTTTAAACAATCATGTATTTCAAGTTACAATACAAAAATTCATATTTACAGTTTGAATATGATGTAAAATTATTAATGTAATTATATAATACACACTTCTCTAAATGTTCTGATGTGCATATGGAGATTTAGGCAAACACAAGTTCTCTTAATTCTTTGAATGCCAAGAAAAACCATTAATGCACATGGAACATTTCCTGATTGTTTAACAGATTGGTCAAGTCTTGCTCCTTTAGAAAATTCCTTTTACTAAGTGAAACCGATCTTTTTTCATTGAAACTATCAGCTACAACTTGTTCAAGTTCAAGGCTGCTTCAATTATGTTATCCACTATTTCTGGCATTAAGATTGTATGCCTTTCCAAATAATGGCATTCTAAATAGGCAGGCAGTTAAACAAACAAATTTGTGCACAGACATGTATACTCACATTTAAAATTAAATGGAAAATTGAATTATTTTTAGTCTTTATAGTGCTAAAGATTTTTATTGCTATTCTTTTTTATTTGAACCAGAGTCAAATTCTTTGTGTGCCTAATCACACTTGGCCAAATAAAATATTCAATTCATTATTAAACATGCTGATTTGACATTTCTAAAAGTTATTTTAAAAAGTTAATAGTAATGTTTATATACATCTTGGCCATGTACGCTCAGTTTAATAAGAGCATCTGAAAGATTTCTAATTCTAATTTCTAATACTTCTATAGCTGTCCTGTGCAATTTCAATATTTTATTTTTAAAATGTTTAGAAAATGGTTTCACTTTTTAAATTAAGTTCACAACAACAAAATAGATTATAATTAAGGAAGAATATGATCAGTTCATAATCATAATTTTTATTCTGGACATTAGATTCCAATTACACCACTAAAATATGTCAGTACTTACAGGAATTTTTTTCAAATGTAATGTTTGCTGTAATCAGATCTCAAGGGCTTATGCCATATTTTAAATATCCATGTGAGCATTTAGATTTTTTAAAAAAACTCACTCATTTAGCATCATTTAGAAAAATGTATAATATGACACAGAATTTGGTATGAGAAATAATAGCTATATATGCATTGGGATATTTAGGATTAGTACTTAAGGCTTGTTTAATAAATTTGCCAATGATTGTCCTCTCTTTCCAGTAAGATTTAATTTAAATGAGCCTTGGAAAAATTAGTTTTTATTTCATCACCTAGGATATCTACTATAGTTGCTATTTTTAGATCCTTGTCTTTGTGTATATCTACTGAGTGAGGTTGGAGACCAGATTTTGTTTTGTTTTTAAAAAACGGTTCTGGTGTTTGGAATTTTAAACATTTTTTTACACGTTTAGAGTTTTGTATTATAAAAATATTGATAGAAATGGCATTTTCATTTATTTGCAAGTAAGAGGGAAGACTATGATATACTATACTGTAGACTACTATACTATATAGTTGCGGTGAAGAATCTTTTACATCACTGTGTGTCAGCTTCGTGCCGGAAGGCACGCAAAATCATCCCAGGGAAAAGGCGCAGCACCACTGGCTCCTCACCCCATTCTCGCACAGCAATGCGCATCAGCCAGCTGGATTTCATGCACACCGGAGCGGTGAATCCCGGAAGAACAGCGTCCCAGTGCACACATGCTCCGAGAGTTGGCCATCCAGGCTTCCGAGTTCCTGGCGTGCATGATGAACAGCTGATTGATGCGCATGTGCACACTGGCTGGCCAGCTCTCGGAGGATGTGTGTGCACTGCGATGCTGCGCTTCTGGGTTTTGCCACTCTTGCGTGCACAAAAGCCAGCTGTCTGGCGCGCATCGCTGCATGAGAAGGGGACAAAGAACCAGCGGTGCTGCACATTTTTCGTGAGATGATTTTGTGTGCCCTTCCAGCACGCGTTCCATAAATTTGCCACCATGGCTATATAGTATACTATATTATAGATTACTATGCTATAATCTAGCAGAAATTCAGGATTTTCCTAGAATATAGGAAAACTAAGTCTTAGTAAAATTTCATCTTTATATATGGTGAGAGAAGTTTAGAATTTAAAGTACATGTTTTTTTTATGTAGCAAACCAGGTGCATTTCTGCAACCAAGAATAAGCAAGAAAGCTTATTTTCAATGCTTTTCTATCAAAATCTTGCAGAAAAATTATTTGGTAAATAATTTTACCTATATTCAGCTTTACTTTTTACCTATATTCAGCAGGTAACAATATACACACTCCAACTTTTAACATCAGATCAAGAACTAATTAAGTTCATTATTTAGTTTTCTAAAATATCTGTTAACGTCCCAAGAAAAACTCATATGTACAAACAACTAAAAATTTGCATGCATTCCTAATACTTCAAGGCTTGCAATTTCTGGATATTAAAAGTCTTGTCAATTTATAATCTCCAGTAACCATAAATAGGTTTGAAAATTGCTAGTCTGTTAAGCCATCAATTATGAAATTACAGACTAATGACTATACTGAATAAGACTGTTTTTATTACTCCATTGTCTGAAAGCAATGAAATGAAATTACCATGAAAAATTTTCAAGTACGTCTGTTGAGAAGCTGTCTTGTCTTCCTCCTTTCATCAAAGTGCCCCTATACCAGAGGTGAAATTCAACAGGTTATAGCAGGTTCGCTAGAACCGGTAGTAAATTTTCTAAGCAGTTCAGAGAACCGATTGTTTTTTTCCACTTTACAGGGTCAGGAAGGCAGGGAAGAAACATTCTGGTGTTGTTTCTAGCCTAATCTTTATTGCCCTGCTTACAAAAACTGCCCACCCAGTCACATGATCCCCCCCAGCCACGCCCACAGAACCAGTAGTAAAAAAAATTGAATTCCACCACTGCCCTATACCACATCTTTCCTTGATCTGTTTCATATTGCATCACTCTGGTCTTTTTCAAAACAAGTGAAATATCAGTACTAAAAATTTTCACAGAAATAAGTTTGTTTCAATCTATTATCCATTAATTTATGGTACTGTATCTCTATTTTTACTGAAAGGAAACACATCACACTAAGGTTAGAATATAAGGAATAGAGGAAAGAATTTGAAAGTGTTGCTATAAAATGGATATATACATGTTTATAACTCCATACCTACCTAACAAATAAACCAATTGGGAAAACCATGTAAGGTATAATTTTTCTATTTTTAAAAAACGGGTTCACATTATCAAAAAACTGTTCAAGAGGATAATAAAGTATTAAGGCTTAATAGGTGTTAGATCCATTTTTCTACGGAAGATTAATGTATTATTTAAATCTGTAAGTTTCTTAGTTTGTCATTTTAAACAAATTCCAACACTTTCAGAGGCTATCCACATTCAAAAACAAATTTTCTTGTATGAATTTCCACATTATGGCAGTGAAATTCATATTCTTAGAATTCAGGAAATAGCAGACAGATTAATTAAGGAATATGAGTTATGAATCCTACCTGAACAGAAAACAATATTCTAAGGAGTGTAAAAGCAAAGTGTTTTCCAGAAATCCAATTACTATAGTAAATAAAGCTGGCTTTTTTAACATTCAGGATGGATAATGAAATTGCTACAGGTAGTCCTGAACTTATGACCACAATAGAGCCCAATATTTCTGCTGCTAATCAAGACAGTTAAGTGAGTTCTGCCCCATTTTATGACCTTTTTGCCACAGTTGCTAAGCAAATCATTGCAGTTGCTACATGAATCATGGAGTTGTTAAGTGAATCTGGCTTCCCTTAATGATTTTGTCAGAAGTCAGCTGGGAAGGTTACAAATAGTGACCATATCACCCTGGGACAGTGCAACTGTCATAAATACAGGTTGTCAAGAGCCAGAATTTTGAACATGTGATCCTAGAGATGCTTCAATGGTTATAACTCTGAAAACCAAAGTATTTTTTTCCTTTTTTTTCAGTGCCGTTGTAACTTCAAACAGTAACTAAACAAATGGTTGTAAGTCGAGGACTATCTGTATTTCTAAATATTGTACTTTAGTATGTTAATTTATTAAGCAATTACAAATCGGAATCAAAATACATCATCAATCAACAGGCAGAATCTCAGGGTTGCATATGGACATTGAAGACACTATTTTGGTTACCGGTCCAATTATGTGTGACCAAATATAGTTTAGTGGAATTAATTATTAGTTTAGTTAAAATTGTACCAATTAATTTTAGAATGTGATTACTTTAATAGTTTTAAAATGTATTCTTTGTAAATTGTACAACAAATACTAACAAACATTATAACCACTCAACAGTTCTGTCCAGAAGTATGTATGTATAAGGTTTACAGTCAAAAATAACTTTGCTTTAGGTAAGTATGAATCTCATGGAAAGCTAGATAATGAAACCATTCTGCTTTACATTTAAATTGGTTTGTCTAGTAAACACTCGTTTCAAAAATTTAAACAAAATAAAAATTAGACAATACATAGTTTGCAAGTCATGTCTGTCAATATGAGTAATGTTAATACTGATTAAATAGAAACATTCTAGAATCAGAGTGGAATTTATTCCCAACTACAATACCTTGCAACATTAATATGAGATAACATATTAGCACAATGGTTTAATGAATTGAAAATATTCTTATACACTCACCTGTTTCATAGTGGTTTTCTGTAGCAATTTATTCCTCTAGAAAAAATTTAGATGTTCTGTAAATTAAATAATTTTAAATACATTTTAATTGAATTGTAATTCTAAAGTATTGAATACAATGGGGGAATGCTAATAATCTTTTAGTCTGAGAGAGCTGAGCTTGGTCATCTTTCCATCTTCTTTATCATTTTATCATAAACACATCATCTGTTTTTATCCAAATTGCTCTCATCTGTCTTCCACTGTTTTTTTATTTATCAGCAACCATGTCTTCTTTTTATATATATTTGGGATTTGCCCTTAGCAATTCATGTTGCTGTTCATTCATGTAACCTGTAATCATGGAAGAGGAAAATTCCAGATCATGGAAGAAATTTCACTGCTGTTTGATTTTTACAGCAAAAAAAAATCAATCCAGCAATATTTCCTGTTATTTCCAACAAGCCTGTGAAAAAAGCAATATATATATTATATGATTAGAACCCATGATTTTTCAAAAACAATTTCAGTACTATATACTTTGTAGGGCTGAGTTAAGAGAATTTAGAACAAATGGTATTATTATAGTTAAATATCTACAAATACATTGTGTTAACACCATACTATTTCTATTTTTAGCAATCCCTCTCCTCCACTTTTTATACTAAAACAGGCTTTTGCTTCCTTTTAGTAAAAAGAAACTTTTCTTCCTGACTTTACATACCACCAGCATCTCATTCAGTAACTTATCACAGGTACCAGGAATACTATAAGACTGTGTGCATATAAAAATTGGCCTATTTTTGCAGTAATATGCGTCTAAGTGACCTTTTGTACAGATTGTGAAACACTATTTAGAATACAGCATGCATGTATGTATGTAGATATATACACATACCATTGTATATTACAGTATATGTATTTACACACATGCACATCATGCTCTCCCCTGGTTTATATGTTATTTTCAACTCGGCTTGATTTGCCAAGAGAATTCTAAGCAAGAACCAGCGCATATAGATAAATCTTATCAAAGTGATTAAAATTTGATGAAACACAAATTACAGTGGAATCAATAAACTTGGATTGTGGCAAACCAAATGGCAGCTAATGTAAAAGTTCTGGCCAGGCAAAATAAATTGTAACAAGTATATTTTTCCTGTTGGAGCATATTAAATATTTTACTGCACAGATCTTTGAACATTAAATTTCTACAGTGTGGCCTAATATTGTGCAAGAAACCACACTCGCAAATGACTTACTTTCCACCAGCTCACCTAATTGTCTGAAATGTCATTCAAGCCATAAATTCCTTTGAGATGTGTTTTTGTGCAATCAAGACCATTGTGGTCAAAGTCTTAGGTAGACATTTATCACCATATACAGCTTGATGTATATGCTTCAGCACATAACTGGACGTATTAAGTCTGGTGTCTTTTCCTTCCTTCTTCCTTCATATGTCTTTAATTTCACCTACTGTGGTCTGATTTTTTAATTTGATCAAATATTACATAAGCATATTCTTTTACAACAAGGAAGTGATACAGATACCTTGCAAGTAGATATGTCAAAACTAAAAGCTGAAAACAAGCAGAAATGTTTTGGCATTAAATCTTTTTAAACTGTTCTAAATTTTAATTTCGTAGAAGTGTAATTTAGAGTTATGTGAAATGTCTGAACCAACTGGGAAGTTTTTGAAATAAATCACTCAGCAATCATTTTATAAAATTTAACTTCTAAATGCACTATGATTTATTACAAATATATATTTTCTTCTGCTTGCAGATATGGTTGTTCCATTTTGTGATAGGTTTTAAACTAAGACAGTTAATTTTGTTGCACTGTGTTACTGCATGATTTCAGCAAGTGTACATATGTACCTGTGCAACATTATTTGGGGTTTTGTATTTGAATTTCAGTATTGATTATTTTTGTATTTTATTTTACCTGTATTGGAGTTGTTGTAGACATAATTTATACATATGATTTTAAAACTGTTTTGCAATTGAAGTCTTTAAATTGTAAAATTTTGTTGATGGAAACTCATTAAAATGGTATAAAATTATATTAACAATTGTGTTTTAATGCTTTCTGTATATAAAATGTATTTATCTGTTTTAATCGTATTGTGTCTTGCAATTTTGGATACATTTTAGAATAAAGTTTCATTTTCCAAAATAAGTTGTATTTTAAAAGCTATCTCTTTTAAACGTGATATCCAGAAGAGGTCCTAACATTATTTTAAGTAACATTAAAATGGAATTGTTTAAAATTAGTTAAAGGTTAAGCATTCTGGCTAGGATGCAAACAGCATTGTTTATGTTCAGTCAGCATTTTTCTTTTATCAACTGATACTATTCTATGTGTTTCAAAATAAGTTTGATTTTAAAAGTTCATAGGGAAAAATTGGTACATTAAAAGCAAAAAAGTTTGGACACATAAAACTAATTTCCATAGTTGGACCTTTGAACTTCTGAAAGGAGATAGTATCACAACAACCTAGGCACTCGGTTGTTTGATGTCCCTGCCATTTACTCTCTGCTATTTAATTCATCTAGAACAGTGGTGGAATTCAAATGTTTTTACTACTGGTTCTGTGGGCATGGCTGGGGGGCCATGTGACTGGGTGGGCAGTTTCTGTAAACAGGGCAATAAAGATTGGGCTAGAAACAACACCAGAATGTTTTTTTTTTCCTGCTTTCCTTACAGGATTAACCCTGTAAAGTGGGGATAAAAGGAGATTTCTTCTAACCACCGGTTCTCTGAATTGCTTAGAAAATTTACTACTGGTTCTAGTGAACCTGCTAGAACCTGCAGAATTTCA
>JANHFJ010002901.1:347718-358427 GCA_032468195.1 Cerberus rynchops
AACTTACATTCATCATCATTCATTTCAGTTTCTTCAAACAGTGTGCATTATGTTAATGAAAGGACGCCTCCTGCCTAGAGACATAAATTGCATTTTTTTCAGAATCTATTTCACTGTTCTTCAGTTTAAAAGTATATGAAATTATATAACACAAGGTACAATCCATGAATACAAACCCAAAGTAAACCTCATTCAAACCTAAAATAAACCTCATTCAGGAAGGGAGGGAGACAGGGAGGGAGGGAGGGAGAGAGAGAAGGGGAGAAGGAGAGAAATGGAGATTGTGAGCCTTCAAGTCTCAACTCCTGAGAACTGACTGGACAGGTCCCAGCACTTTTCCTAGCAAAGTTTTAAGAAACCGTTTGCCACTGCTTTCTTCCTAGTCTCAGAGAGATGAAATAGCCCAAAGTCACCTAGTTCGTTTCATACATAAAGGAGGACTAGACAGGATGAATCTATACTGTACGCGGTGTAATATATTATTCCAATAACTAGATGAGTTTCTTAAATTAATAACAGAGAACATTATTATTTCTAGCAAAGAATGTGGAAATGCATAACCCCCTTTTTCCAATTAAAACAATTCTGTTATCCCAATTCAACTGAAGATAATTTTACTGATAAGATTAATAACATGAAGCACTCAACTGCAGTATTTCAATACAGCAGAAGCAATATTTTGACAAAATAAGTAACATGTTTAAATAGGAAATTGCAACATACCTAGTTTTAAATATCTAAATATATTGTAATTCCAGAAATATTTTGTAATATAAAGCTGTACTAGAAATTCTGTATTATATTTAAATGTTCCATAAAGTAATTGGAAAAAAACTTGTCAAAACCAGAATAATGTTAGACCCTGCCCTGAAGCAGAAAAATCCAATGGAGTCCAATCCTTTATTTGCTTACACCCAATGGACAGAACTTGCCAAGGTATGAAAGTGATCACCCTCTACCTGAATAAATATATCCTAAAAGTATCTAGGGTATGGCAATCTCTTAATGTGGGCTTGTCTCTGATGGACCATACTGCCTCCTTTCTGCCAACCCTCCCCTCCCCTGCTTCTTCATGTGCACAATCCATCACAAATAATGAAAATACAAAATGTAATATTAAAAGCTGAAAGGAGTCAGAGAAAATCATTGATGGAACAAGCAGAATTTCAGTGCCAGGTGGTAATTTCAAATGGTTCTGCTGGAGGACATTTAGCTTAGGAATAAGAGATTTGAAAATGCATGAGAATCCATCTGATTCTTTAGAAAATTTTAATTATTTTCTGAACTATGCATTCAGTTTATAGTATTTATTTTGAAAACAATTAAAATAAATGAATTTTCATCTTAGAATTTCACAGATAAAACAAACCATCATACATAAATACAACAAGTCCCCTTAAACATGTTAATATTATAACTGGAACTTCTGATTGCCTGGCAGGCAATAGTGTAGAGACTTCCTTTTGCAAAGATTTATATTATTTTACTGCAATTAATCAGAACAGTTATATATTTTACTGTATGTTCTAAAATTCACTATTCTAGTCATAATTTTGATACAAAGTATGTACCTTAAGTAGATGCAACTTTCCTCCAGAGCTCCTTGTACAAATTAAAAAGTGTTTTGTAAATAGAAAACATTGCCTTTCTCCTTCTTTTTTCAAAGACAATGATCCCAGGCGAACTTTACTAAGTTTTCCTCTCTCAACTGATGGGACTTGAATAAGAGTTCCTGGTAAGTAGAAAAGGAAATAGTATTCTGTAAACATATAATACATGTAAATAATTCTTATTTTTTATGATTTACCATAAATTCAATGTCACATATCTGTAGCCAACTAAATAACAAATTTAGATGGCTACCTAAATCTTATTTCCATAAAATATTTGGCTGCAATCGTGAAATCAATGTAAGTTATCAAATGTAATAATGCAGAAGATTGTAATATATTTGTTATACATAATTATAACATGAAATCCAAGGTCCAGTGATAAAACATATCTTGTCCTTTGCTAAGGACAATTTTCTGTTATAATATATAAAGCTTATTTACCAAACAATGGAAATAAAAAAACAATTCTCCTCTAAGCATCCTCAACCAACTAATAGTGGCTAAGTATTGACACTTGTAAAGCCAATATACTTAGAGAGCAGCATATTAAAAGAGTGATAACACACTGTGACTAATTAATACATATTTCTTTTATATATTTCTAAAAGGTTTTTAAGTCACAAGTTTAACCAGCAACAGAAGCAAAAGCAGAACCGAAGAGGAAAAAGTCTGGATTTACAAATAAAAGTCTACCGATGTGATCTGGATTTTATTCTTCAATATTTAAGTATATATTATAAAGTTAGGGTACAAAAATGTGCATATAATTGGATGCACAGTCCTTTCCTTAATTCTGCATTTTTCTGTTTTCAGAGTTTATTGGTTTCTGCTACATACTCTACTGCCTGGAAATAGTTGTGTTTTGGTTTGTTAATTGTGTTACATAATTTGTATTATTATATTTATTTTGTAACTGATACAACATTTTATATTTAAACTTGAAACAAATATGAATAAAATAAAGAGGATGGATGGCTAAAGAAGTATAAACATTGATTCCAATTTATTGTCACAAAGCTAGAAACAGGATAATTTGGTTATGTGCAAAAACAGATTTATTCCAGGCATTATGTAAACTTCAGGATTAATTGAAGATTAAAAAACCAGGCCTCTCCAATCTAAGACCATATCCACTATATCACTGTAGATCCTGAATCAAGGATCTTCAAAATGTGGTTTGCTTGGGTTTAGAGATATACCCATTCATGGATTATTCTAACAGATAAACAAGGCTATTATTGTGTGTTCAACAAACCAAGAATAAAAAACATAGCTTATGTTACTGCAAACCTCTCTCTAAAATATTAAATAGATGCAAAAATATAATCCTTATATATTCTGAAATATATTCCATGTAAATGAAAACACTATTCAAATATACCTGAGATAAAGTTCAATTACATACTTAACATATTCATTCATTGTAATGTAAATTCCACTTAAGTTTGTAGTCCTTTCAGCCAAGTTAATTAGGTTTACTTAGAATTGGAAATAGCATTTTTAAGTATAAAGCACTGAGATATTCTTTTAAATATAGAAAGCAAATAAAAACTTGAATTACGAATAATGGTAGGATTTACTTTTTTTAAATGGCTGTGAGAAAACAAATATTGGTGATTTTTTGGTAACAACACAGAATTCTAAAAATATGAGTCAATATGAGTAACGCAATACACTAAATGCAATTTTGCTATACTATAATTTATTGAATTTCATATTTTCAGACAAATAAATCAAATTCAGCCAAAACAATACACATTTTTGGGGAATCTGTTTAAACAAGATGCTGGATCCCAACAAATACATTCATATGAAGCCAATTACAAAAGTGTTTAATGTGGATACCAACCCTATAATGTAAAAATATGTTTTTTCTATACAACAGGTCACAATTTGCAAGAAACAAACTGATCTTTTAAAGAAGACTCAGTGTAACAGTAAAATTCAGAGAAATCAATACCAGAAAACTTTTTCATGAACCTCATTTAAATGAGGTCCTTAATGAAACTTGATTCCAAATAAACATATTTTGATACTTTCCAAGTTATTGTGTTATGTGTGAGAGAGAAAGAGAGGGAAAGTGAAATAACAGAGATTACCCAGTGTAGTTTAATAGTTAAGGTGCTGGACTAGCAGTTGTTAGATCCAGATTCCAGTTTTCCCTTAGTCACATAAACCACCTGTGTGACCTTGTATCAGTCATTCTCTCAGCCCCAGACTAGGAAGTCAAAAAAAATCTATTTACCAACCCACACTTGATGAATGTAGTAGATTCTAGTCCATAACCTTTAACGAAGAAATCTTCCTGCTGTGGATTGATTTGGGATCACAACAATAATAATTATAATATATTGTGTGTAAATGCATAGGCACAAAAGTAAATAGGCAGTGAATACATTTTAATATACTATACTATAATATAATACAATTAACACATAGCATTAAGAGTAATATATATTAGCATAGCTCTATAAGGGTTACCCATGATTAGTGATTTAATATTAATAAAATTCAATTGTCTTTTTGTAGTTATGTGCAACAGAGCATTTTTAGCCTTAAATATTACAAGCATAATCCCCTCACAAATATAAAAAAGATCAAAACATCATCAATAAACTTATTTCATTCCATGCTATCAGAAATATTTCCCACAAACACAGTTATCCAAAATTGAGTAGATATAGATCTGATAAGGATGTTTTGTAATAAAACCCTGGAAATTTATTAAAAACAATGACAATGAATCATGTACTTCATCCATGCAGCAATGTTGACAGACTCTACTTACCAAGGAAAATAGGTGGGCATGGAATGTTGAAAGTACATCAGATGGTTGAAGAAGAAAAAAGGACATTGGAAGAATAGTGAACAAGAGGCACTGAAGCTAGTATAACAGGAAGGCCTCCTAAGTATGGAAGAGACCAACTGGCCTACAAGAAAGACCAAATGAAGAACAGAAAAGAGGTGTGGGAAAGACAAAGCATTCTATGGCCAGTACATAAAAAAAAATGTAGCAGGGAAAACAGATTATAACAAGACCTGGCAATGGCTAAAAGCAGGAAAGTTTAATAAAGAGACAAAGGAGTTAATTCTGGATGCACAAGACCAAGCCTTAAGAACAAATGCATACAAAAGCAGAATTGAGAAGACAGCAATAGATAGCAAGTGCCACTTTTACAAAGAAGCTGAAGAAATAGTGGATCACCTGGTTAGCTGCTGCAAGAAGATTGCCCAGACTGATTACAAACAAGGGCATGACAAAATAATAACAATGGCTTCTTGGAAGATATGCAAGAAGTACTACTTGCCTGCAAGAAAGAACTGGAGGGACCATAAAATAGAGAAAATAATAGTAAATAAAGAAGCTAAAGTGCTCTGGGACTTTAGAATTGAGTCAAACAGGCACCAGCCACAAAACATCCAAGACTTAACAACTGTTGATAAGAAAGACAAAAAAAAAGTCTGGATAGTGGGTGTGGCAATACCTGGAGACAGCAGAATTGAAGAGAAAGAATTGGAGAAAAAAAAATACAAACATATAGAAATAGAAATAGAATGACTATGGCAAAAAACAAAGGTAGGAATAATAGTAATAGGTGTCTGGGGTGCAATCCCAAAACAAATGGAGCACCACAATACGATCAGTATTGACAAATTCACCATCAGTCAATTGCAAAAGATAGCTTTACTTGGGACAGCTTAGATCCTGCGATGATATCTGCAATATCATCAAACGTCCATACCTGCCTATTCCAGATCCTCTGGAAGGACCCAATAGGTGAACAAAAATATCAAATCCAGTCTGAAGATCTGGCTGTTTACATAATGAACCACATATTGTTTGCACATATATAGGCACAAACGTAAATTGGCAGTGAACACATATTAATATACTAAAATATAATATGATTAACACACAGCATTAAGACTCATATATATTAGTATAGTTCTATGATTATCCATGATTATCCATGTTTAACATTAATAAAATTCATTTGCCTTTTTGTAGTCTATATATAACAAAACCATTTTTTAAAGTTTTGAATATTTCAAGTATAGTCCCTCACAAACATAAAAAAGATTAAGAGGTCATCAATAAACTTATTGAATTGCACACTGTCAAAAATATTTCCCAAGAATACAATCATCCAAAATTGAGTAGGCATACATATTATAAAGATGCTTTGTAATAAAACCTTAGAAGTTTTTTTAAGTACTTTATATAGATCACTGACAAACACTAAAAAACTCTGTGAAGGTGCCACAGGAAAATCTTGATAATGTGACAAGATAAAACATGCAAATTGGCATTTAATTAGAATTATTTTATTTATATTAGTTATTCATCTTGTAGAACAAATTCCTTTTCCATACTTCATAAGTGAAAGTCCTCATCATAAAAATATTAAGTATATGTGAATGAACCATAATATTAAATATACTGTTTTATGCCAGTGCCATGATTCAAACTATTCTGTTTTATAGCCATTTCATTTTCAAACCATAGACAGAAAATACAAGGAAAACATTGATTTGAAGAAATTAATACTAACATTTAGAAGTTGTGTGGATGGAAACAGGATTATTTAAAATACTGGCATGTTAACATCAAATTTTAGATATCTAAAATTATTCCAGTCATTCACAGATCCATAAAATAATTTGTTCTTTTCTTGTATTTATTTTCTGCCTTTCCTGTATACTCTGGCAAAACATATTAATATAAGTCTATTTTCTATACTAATGTTTGGAGAATTATTTTCTTCTACAATTATCTGGAATTTTTATATAAACTTAGAAAATTTTCTTTGAAAAAAAAAGAATCCAACCAAATATAGCTAAAAAATTTCCTATTTGAGTTATTCTGAAATGCTTTTTCCACTGGGCAATTTAAACATTTTCTCCATCTCGACTGCCAATGTCACAAACAATGAACTCCTTAGGAATGTGGAGATATTAAATCAACAGCTTATATCCAGTGTTGGAATCTGTTTTTCAAAGAAAACATTCCATTAGAGATGGGCAAATGGCCTTAGGGTCTCTTAAAGCAAGCCATTGGGCTGTGACCGTCATTTTATTCTATAAAGTACAAACACAAAGCAACTATACATTGCTTCAGCATTTTCTATAGCACAAATAGTACGAATGGGATGTGCAATAAACAAGTTACAGTGATTCCTCCTCTCCATGATTTCAGTCTGCCAGATACATCTTTGTCTAGTATTTCTGCTTAAAGTTGCCTTGTAATTCCTTAAAGCAGTGTTTCTCAACCTTGGCAACTTTAAGATGTTTGGATTTCAACTCCCAGAATTCCCCAGCCAGCTCCCTCCCTTTGAATTCTGGGAGTTGAAGTCCAAACATCTTAAAGTCGCCAAGGTTGAGAAACAGTGCCTTAAAGGAACCACTTCTTTATAGGAACAGTATTAGAGTTCCATAAAAAGGAGAATTTGGAGAATTAAATACACAATTAGAATATATGATAGCAGTTCACACCACAGATGTGCAAAACATATTCTAAAACTTTTGGTAAGCTTCCACAAGGATTACAATTTCAATTTCAATTTCAAAATTTATTGGTCACATACATAGTCATACATGGTACGATATGCAGTGAAATGCTTACGCAACCGCGGGTAAGTTAGGTAGGAAGGGAGAGTGGGGGTTAGAAAAAAAGTCAAGGGTAGTTGGGAAGGTGGGAGTTGGATGCAGATAAAGAGGTCTTCCAATTGGCAGAACTGAAGCATATCAGCAGATATTTCACACTATGATTTTATAAATCTGCCACCACTGTAAATTATTTAAATTTAAAAAGAAATCAAATGAGATCTGTGTGAGCTGTTCTAGAAGTACAAATAAAAAATGGGAACAACAAACAGCTATTTTCATTTCTCACAATCGCTCCACCATTTGACAAAGCTTCAAGTACTTCAAGTTTCTCCTGTGTTTTTGCCCGAATGTTGGCATCATTTGGGATTGCAACATCTATCGGCCAGACAGAACTATTTTCCATGGTGCTGGAGATAATTTCTGGTCCACTGAAGATGATAGTCCGGTTATTGTGTATGTGACTTTCCCATGGGTGCTTTATTATTATAGTGCTGTTTTTCATGTCTCCTGGAAAAAAAACAGCACAGAGGTGGGGCTCAACAGCAGCCCAGAAATTACAGATATATAGATGTGCAGATGTCAAAAACAGATATTTTGCACTTTATACTTCCCAGTGATGCCAACATAAATTCTTTTTTTTTCAATTTCATTTTTCCTTCATATTCTATAACTGCATAAAAACTACATGCATGTTAAATTCATTGTTCTTACCTTGCCGTATAAAAGTCTGGCTGGTGTCCAATAATATATCACAGCCTTCTACTATCATTCTTTCTATTGCAAGATTTTTCCGTATATTTTCTGTATCACTCACTTCATCATGCATTATTCTATTGCAAATGAGAGAGCAAAAAATCAGTTATCTAGTTATGAATTTGTAAAGCAAGAATAGTTTGGGTGAACTTTATGACCAACATAAGATTTTCTATGTGCATCATAACTGAGATTTGTTTGGTCAAAATAGAATCTATCCTTGACAAAGTTTGTCTACCATTTCCCCTGACTATCACATCAAGATCTCCTCTATACCAGTACACTGAATAGTTAATTGCCTCTTTTGTTAGCAATTGCTGTTCCTGTTTTTCAAGCTGTTTTACTTTGGAACTTTCCTTAACAAGTTCCCCCAACTGGGAAACAATTTAAAACATATTTTTCATTTATTATACCAACATAGGAGGAGGGATGTCTCTCACTAAACAGCCCCATCAGATTCTTCACTTATAAGAATAGTTTTGGTCAGATATCTGTCACATTGCTGGTTAAGATTGCAATTCATTTGGGTAGATGGAAATGTTTTTTTAGATTCTTATGCTTTCTAGAACTTGCTTTAAGCTGTGGGGAATTTGAGGGCTGGGGTTCTTTCAGGGAGAGATGGATAGACAGATCGCGGGTGTGAGAGAGCAAAAAATATATGACAGGAATCAGAGGGAAGTTCTTCAGAACTTTCAGCCTAAAAATTGCAACCCTGGATAGCATACAATCAACAAACAATAAACTGATAAATTTTAAAAAGCAGTACCAATAAGAATGATACTATAAAGAGCATACAAAATAGCTTTGATAGAGACTGGGAAGATCTGTTACCAAGGCAACAAACAAAAACACATGGCTTAAGCCCATACAAAGATAAAGATTTATGAAAATGCCTAAAGCTGGTGCCTTCCCCAATTCACATGAAGATAAAAGAGAAGAGGATGCACATTTAGAAACTTGCTAGTTTCTGTTACTATAGTTATTTTACACGGCATCTGTTTCTTGATCTGATCTACATTGCAAGGCTGATATACAAGAATTAATTGGCAATTCTGAAACTCACAGATTTTTAGTGTCCAAATCTAGGGACAAGGCAGTTTGGCTGAGTTTAATTCATGACCTTTTTTGCAACTATGGGCACATCCCAGGCAATATTAAGTTTAAATCCAATATTAGATTTTGTTTCCAACTCAAAGCAGTTAGCTTGTTATATGAAAAAAAGACATTCTAATTTTGTTATGGTCAGATCACTTTCTGTATAGCCTCTCCCAGTCATACCCTGTGACTTCCACAAATAGGAGTCCTGACTGAGATACCAGGTACATTTTGGATCCAGATGGATTCCAGTAGGCACTTATCATTTTTTTCAGCAACCTGGCAGTTAGTTCCATGAAGTGCTACTTTTAAATCTGGAATTCAGAGGCAACCAGGGTCATACATGTGATTGTCCTCAGCAGCCTCTTACTATTTACCATTCCTGTGGAGCTCTTCGTTTTACTGGAAATGTCCTGGAGATGAAATGGCAGGATAAATGCCTAGCATGTCAGTGGAAGAAGATCCCAACAAATCTGACTAAATACCAGTAAGAGCTCACATTCAACTCTACATATTGGCAGCAAAAGCATCAAAGCTTTAGTAATCGTTGCTCATACTGCATTGAAGGAATATACCCTTGTGGTCTACTTTAAAGTTACCTGCTTCTAGTTGGGGAAAAGTTGATAAGATAATCTGTCCCCCAGGCTGTTGCTCAACCTTTCTGTTTGGGGGTAAAGTAATGGAAAGGAAGTGGCATGTCATCTGCAACATATCCCAGAAAAAGCGAATTGTTTGAACCCCTTTCAGTTTGGTTTAGACCTGGACACAGGTGGACACCAGCTGTTCACTGCCCCGAGTCCCTAGGGAGAGGGGCAGTATAGAAATCTAATAAAATAATAATAATTAAATTGCACTGATCCATCTTGTAGAGCTTTTTGTCATGGCCTAGATAGTAATGTAGCCCTCTCTTTTTACTTTTTCTTAGTGGTATATAATACCCTTAATCATGGTATACTTCTGGGCTACCTAAAAGGTTCAGAGAAAATTATTTGCCATGTTTCTACTTCATTCTAATTAGGTCTTTCTAGACAGGGAAGAGAGGTTAATAGAGAGGTCAAAACAGTGGATGTCCTGTTACGGTGTCCCTTTGCTGTCATTATTTCTCTGAAATTGCCAGGAGAAAACATCCATTGGTCAGGATGAAGTATCTTAAGTATATTGAAGACAATGATACAGTTCCAGGTTAAGATGGAGATAGTGACCTGTGTGAATATGGATATGATAAAATAAACTTAAATTGTATGCTGGGAAGGCTAAGTTATATTTCTCAAAAACCATCTGGTTTTAATTATTGGAGGTTGTAAGCTGGATTTCTACAAAGTTCTTTGCATGTGACATGAACTTTTAAGGATTACTTGAAACTACAGTATTACTGGTGAAAAATGTAACAGTTCACTTCTCAATGGGTAAAAACCTATACTTCACCAGGTCAGTTAGTATATTCCCCAATGGAAAGCTATTAAGAGTGCTGTTTTGTAGGGTCTTTAACCTGGAATAGTCTCCAATGGGTTTCAACACCAGTGGGATATTTTTATATATATATAAATATCCCACAGCTGTTCTATATATATATGCAGGTCTAGGTCTATTCGGGTCTTTTCCTGTGTAAGTTTCAGAATCTCTTCGCAACGTTTCGGCGAG
>JANHFJ010002901.1:359338-371659 GCA_032468195.1 Cerberus rynchops
TCCATCAATTAATCAAGAGGCAACAGCGCAGCCAACCAGCCCAGCACACCACGCCCTCCCACCAGTATTTATAGAGAAGCAACAGTGGTCACACACTTCTTGCCCTGGCTTGAAGCAGAAGGCACCAGTCTGAATTTTCACGGGTTACAGGTATGCAGGTCTAGGTCTAGAGACCTAGACCTATATAATTATTATATATATATAATGTTTAATTTGTCTTGATTGTTGCATTTTTATAGGTGTTACTTTGAGCTAGTATTCTTTTGGAACTTGGCATTATAAAAACATAATAAATAAAATATACAAGTGCAATTTTAAAAAATATTATCTGATTTTACATATTACACTTCTGTTCTAGATTTATATATTGAGAACAAAAAGCAGTCAAACCTTGAAAGTTCTTCCAGTTTAGATTTCGCAAACTCAAGGCTTTTCCTTTCCACATGTTCATGTGGTGTATGAGCTAGAAGTTCATGAAGGGTGATAATATATCTAGGAATCTAAAGGATTGAAAATATTGGTCAGCGATGCACTTTAAATGTATAATTAATTATAACATGATACATTTTCCATCTTGGATCTCCTTACAGTAATCATCAATGTAATCTTTTAAAAAATAGCATTTCCTATTTCAGAAATCAGTCGCAGAATTATGGAGTAGGAAGGGGTCATTGAGGCCACTGAATCCTCCACTCAGTACAGGAGTCTTCAGAGTCAAAAAAATTACTTAAAATAGCAATACCAATTTTGTGAGAGTAATATGAATATAACATGCATCTGTTTCTGATGATAGCTAAATCTTAAATTGAATCTGATTTCCCCCCCCCTCCAAAGTCATCCAAAGTAAAACAGATTAATGTTTAATCTTTGACCTGGCTTCAGATATGTGTGGAGTATCAAGGCAGCTATTAAAGCTCTAATAAGCTGCTTTAGGGAAGTTGCTGCTTTCATTAACTATTCTGAGGGCAGCTGTCACATAGAATAGAGGTTGCTTCACTTAAATTGCTGGGGTGTGGGGGGAGAGGAAGGCTATTCCCCAATGAAATTGTAGTGACAGGTTTTCCTGACAGGGATGAACTGCCTCCATTCCAGCTGTTTTCACCAAAATGAACCTTTATTTTTCTCCTCCTAAGTGATTATTTGACAGCTGTCACTGTTAGTCTTAAAGCCCATGCTAGGACTTTGGCAGCAGATTTTTCATGAGCTAATAACAGTAGCTGCCATATAATTATTTGAAGTAGAATAATCTGTAGCTGCAGAAAGCCACAGCAAGTTCTAAATGCATGCTGCAATGGACACAGTATATCAGCAGAAGTATTTTGAAAGCTTCTCGTCCAGCCAGGATGCTATCCAGGGCCAGCTTGCATATTTCTCTTTTTTGAGCTTAACAATCCTTTTTAACCAGAATACCATAGCATCAACATCATACTTAACTGATCCAGTCTTCATTCTCTAAGACAGGGATGTCAAAGTCCTGGCCCATGGGCCAGATGCATCATGCACTGATTTAGTGAAGGGGAGAAAAGTTGCAACATGTCACATGATGATGTGATGCCGTGAGTTTGACAACCCTGTTCTAAGAGGATTGTGATTTCCATGCATACTTAGATGTGGCCTGAGTATCATTCCTACAGTTTGATAGTGCCATTCAAGTATCCTCCCAAATATTTTAATATTCATAGATAAAAACTGACTATAATATAAAAATACATCACTGCAAAATTATGACTGAAAAATAATAACAAAATACTAATACCTATGTACAGTAATATCTGACCAGTACAAAAAATTTAATACAGTATCTCTCTTGATTGAATAAAATAGAAAGACTTATGCTATAGCAATTTTCTCCAGTTTAGTGAGTCCAGGCTAGCCAGTCTTTCGAACAACATCATTTGGGAAAGATTATTTGACAGCAAAAGTCCTTAGGATGATAATAAAAATGATGCAAGCAATATAATTACCTGAAACATAGGGTAGGTAAGGAATGTTTCAAGCATTCTGCCCTCACATGCAGTGTTGGATTCATATTGCTTTAAGAGTTTGTCAAAATCCCTGTTCTGCTTGCAGTTTGCCAGCACCTGTAGGCTATACTGGTGATTTCTAACAAATTCTTGATATATATTCAGCATCGGTAAAAGAATATCAAATAAATCAGCTATAAAGACAAAAAGATTTTTGCAATCATTCCTTTTCATTCACATAATTAAAAAGTCTAAACAACATTAATTCCATTTGTAGCATTGCATAATTACAGGTGTTAAAAAGGAAGGCATCTTTATTAAAGTTAAACTCTAATACTGTCACAATGTGACTGCTCAGTTCTTCTGAGAATATTGATTGATACAGTTTTACTGTATCTATAATAAATTTAGCCCAAAGGCTCTTTGCAAGACTTCAAATGACAGAAAAAGCACATTTGTCTTATTTCTGCCTGTAATATATTTATTTAAAAAAAAAACAAAATTTCTGACTGAAGAAAAAAAAGCTGTAAACTATATGACAGTAATAAAATACAGTGCAGCTTCATAACGTTACTCCTTTGGCAACAAAGAATACACAGGTGCATATTGCAAGTTTCTAAATTTATCTAACAAGGCAAATAAAAAATAAATCAACTTATTGTAAAGAAAGTTAAAAAAGCTTAACTTTCAAATAAAAAATGTAATGCTACTCTTTAAACACAGAAACCAACATACAAAATTACCTAAAATTAAGGTAGGCCAGTTTGCTATTCTTGCTTTTAATCCTTGATGAAATATTTCATGAAGGAACATTACAGTTTCACTGGAGAGAAATAAGAGTTGACAAAATGAAACAAAAAATTAAAAATCTCTGTGTAAAATATATTATTTGATACTATCAGCACATACCATGAAATGACTATTAAAACAGGCTATCTGAATAAGCATCACCATACCTCATGCAGTGAGCTAGAACTTTAAAAATAAATAAAACTACAGAGCAGAATTTTTCAGTTTGGAAATAATAAACAATATTTTTAACTATATTTATTTAAATAATTTATACAGACATTAACTCTGGGCAGTTTACAAAAGAAAAAAGATTAAAATTACATGAATCATAAACATAATCAACAAGAGTTCTAGTTTAGGCACAAAATGAGGATGATTAGCATCTGTAGCTCTTTTCATAGTGGTGGGCAGCATATCCCCAAATTGGGCATTCTGTGAGTGGTGAGTGACAATTTTGAACCCACTAAGTTTAAGCCAATCTGATCACTTGAATGTTGTCAATACATGCATCAGCTACACAAAACATCCCAGACCTAAGTTATGGTATTTAAAGAGCTAAAAGTGAGACTAAAACACTAGATTTGCTAGGCTGAAAAGCTGAGCAGAAGTGCACATTCTATCCCAATTGATATGATTGGCAAGGATATCAAAGAGTCCATAGATGCACCATTTGACTTTGATTCAGCCATTTGGGATTACTTGTCCACTAGTTTTATAATATCCAAGGCTATATGTTATTCAATTTAATTTGGAAAATATCAACATAAATTAGTTTTCCATATTGTCCCAATGAAGCTACTGCAATTAAGGGTGGGAAAACTGGAATTCATCTAGTCTTTCCCTGCCATCCAAAAGAGGAAGGAAATGAGAACTTTCAATTTCAAAATTCTAAAAATTAAATGCAATCATATACTACACATTCTACAGATTTTAGTACTATAAATCAAGACAGACAGAAAACAGTGTCATGCAATCGAATTGGAATAAGTTTCTTTTTAATGTACCCAATAATACCTGTTGAGAAAGATGCTGCTAACATCATCATGACTAATAGGTGGTTTCTTTGAACTTGCAGCCATTCTTAAGGGCCTTAGAAAACAATTCACAAGGATATAAAGTTGATGCACATATTCAGATTCTGCCTCAACCATATTGAAAACTATCTGGTTTCTTTTTCGCATACTTTCTGCATGTGGCGAACAAATATAATCTTGGACAATTGTCTTCCATTTTCTTCTACACAACCAACCACGCATAAAACTCTGTACCTAAAGAGTGAATTTAAGAAAAATAAATGTTTATTACGGTCATAGATCAGCATTACAAATAAAAGCATTACAACAATAATAGTAAAAAATAAAGACAGAATAATACATTGTGATTGGTAGTGGATTAACAGTGGGCAGTTAAAGTTTGCCTAATTTTATATACAATATAACAGAATTTGGCCACCTTCAGAGAAACTACTTCATACTGACTTGATTAAGAAAACATTCTTAATGGTCTTTGAAATGCATATATATCCCATTTAAATAGATGTAATAATATATCAGTGTCTTAGGAAAGGAAGGCAAACAAGTCTTCAGTTAGTAAACATAAAGAGGGAATTACTCTTTTACTTCTTATTTTAGAGCATGTTTAGAAAGACCAGATTGGCTCACAAAACAGAGACTATACAGAGGAATTGGAATGCTTGGTTTGATTTAAGTATATCAAATATATATTTATGAGACTCACATCTGAATAACAGAACTTAATTCAGCAAATAGCCAAACAAGTAGCCATTCTTCACATTTGCTTTACAGGATATATAATGGAATATGAGGAGAAGTGAACACAGAACTAATCCACAACTTATTAAAACAGCCATGCCTGCTTTCGGCATAAAGATGCATCTACTTTAATAAGTTTATATGCATTTTAGAACACTCAATCCAAAACTCTGCATAGGCTTCTATTTAATACTCTCAACATCTCACTTTTAAAATCAACTGGAAAGAAAACAATAAATTGTATTGGTTTAGATGAAAATTAACTGTAAAGGAACTAATGTGGCATAACAGTTGAGTCGATGGATTTGAACTAGAATGATTCAGATTCAACATCCTAGTGTCTAGTTGTTGACTTTGGACAAGTCATTCTCTGGTACCACCCTACTTCCCAAGGATGTTGGACACTTTAGAAATAAAACGAGGAGTGAATTGATTCAAGCATGTTATCCTGAATTCCCAGAAAAGACAGGGTTAGAATACATGCAATAAATAATAAATAATAATTGGCACACCTAATGCCATTATTCATAATTTAGCAGTTTTAAATAGTCAAAGTGGTAGTGTATTTCTATCCCATGCATGTGTCAAAATGTGACAAATATATAACTGTAATGTAAAATGAAAAAGGAAAATAATCCTGCTAATAATAGGACATCTTGTTTTAAATATCATTATCATCCATAATTGTATGTTTATAGAATACATCGATAACAATGCATTGTTGGCTATATAAACTTTTAAATTTCTCTTCCCTTTTTTCTCTTTTCCCTCTTCCAGGGCCAGAAAAGCAACTATTAAGAACCTCCCCTTAAAAGATGTTCATCTCAAACTTCTTTTAGTTATACCTTACATTCAAAAGCTTAAAAATGCAATAGTTGGAATTTTTTTCTTTATAACTGTTTTCACAGAGTATTGTTTTCACAGAGTACTTTGATACATGAATTTTAAGCCTTGTGTACCTTATTAATATCACTGTCTCTTTCACCAAACAGTTCATCAAGATAGTTAGCTGTTCTGGAACATTTACTAAATGTTATGCTGCTTGAGTCAAATGAAAATATATTTTTTTTAATTGAAAGAAAAAAATAGGAAATGTTGTTAGCACTTCTCCATCTAAATGGAGTGGGAAAGTACCTTTTTAATCTTTTTAATATCTGGATCTTCTTCTTCTTGATTGCCTTGATATGGTCTCATTCGTTCTTTTGTTTTATTGAGAGCTACAATCTAGTAAAAACAACAAACAAAAATATAAAATCTTAAAGTTTTCAACAGATTTCAAAATATCACATGAAATTTTGAAGATGTAATTTCAAGCCCCTGGACCTTTGCATTGTAACATTTATTTGTCTGTTTGTTTGTTTAATTTTTGTCATGTTTATGTAGTATATATTGTGGTGATGACCCTTTGAGAGCTGTATGTAACAAAATCTCATTATACTGTATGCCAATCAGTGTACATTTAAAGTGACAATAAAGTTGTTCTAAGTCTAAGTTTAAGTCTGATTTTATAACGTTTCAATTTCTGAAAAAGGACTATATAAAATAACACTCAGCTAGGCAAAGGGATATCTTTTGTGTTCCATTAGCTGCCAAGATATAATTACTATAGTAAAGTCTTTCAATTACAGTATTAGAATTATTTCAGGTTAAGGCCACATAATATGCATTATACAAAACATATATGGTCCAACAACTGTTGATCTAAAAGTCATAAGTTTTCTCACTACTTGAATCTAAAAAAGCAGGATTGTTATTAAAGCAGATTGTCACAGATAGTTTTTTGCTTGCTTTTAGTTGTTCTAGTTTTTAGAACAACAAGCAAAGCAATTCATTGTAGAAAAAAGACAACCAATCCAAATAACATTCAAAATCAACCTTGCAGGACTAATAAAAATATTAATAAACTTAATAGAAAGGTAATGTTTCATATTCAGAGGTGTTACTCCTAGCCACAGTTTCATTATAATTAATGAAACTTTTGCCAATGATTGAAAAGAAAGCCAGACTGCAAATTAGACAGTAGTATCAGTACAATAAGAATGAATATTGAAATTTACCTCTGATTTAAGCCTTTCAATTTCTGTGTCTTGATCTTCAAGCTGATGGCGTAGCTGATTTGCTGAAATTTTTTCTGTCTCTACAATTTGAACTAGATGGATATATTTTTGCATCAACACTTCCCTCTCAATCAGGATATCTGAATAGCTATATGTTGAAAACAATAATTAAAATTAACACCATATTTAAGCAAAGTCTAAAATACTAGGTTCTATTATTCTTAGTAAATAAATTAGTAAGTGTATTCCCACACATTTTTATGTTTTATAACTTATGTATAAATCTAACCAGGAATATTTAAATATGTGGGGCTGAGAAATAAAGTTTTATTGGTAATATTGATACTAAGATATTCTTACGTTTATCAAAACAGAATTCATTCCCTTAGGTACGGTAGTTTTTGACCAGTAAACTGCTTATTATTTTATATAAACTCTCGCTACTCTATAAACTCACAGACATTCTATATTGGTTTCCCTGGTATAGAACCAGTATTTAATTTGGGGACATATAAAGGAAATATTTTTTTAATAAATTCATTGTTGATTTCAATAAATATTGTAACATAATGTGCTATGGAATGCATGCTTTATTTAACTGATATTACACAATAAAAGTATCAAAGATCCTGTTGTAAGATCTTTACAAAAACTGATTTTTCTTTGGTCATATATTTGTCTCAAGGTATAATGGTAAAGCTGTGCAATCAATATGAAAATGCTTTGTTTGGCTTTGGGACAAGCAGGAATATTAAAAAAAAGACCTGTAGTATTGAGTGATGCCATCTTCCAAAGAGGCATTTTATTCACAATTCCTGTAGACTGATCTGATAATAAAAGGTTTACTCTACTCTTCTAGTTGTAAAGGAGGTCTTCCTGTGTCGTGCAGGAAATGCTGTCTTTCAGTCTTGTACTCTCTACACTTGGAAAAGCTATAGCCATCTTCTCAGGTCCTGCGACAAGCAAGAGCCTTCTGGTAATTCTCTACAAGGAGGAAGCTACAGCCAAGATAGCCACAGAGAAAATGGCAAGGGAAATTGGAAAACAAAAATGCCAGGAAGAGAGTCTTGACAGCCTGTTCAAAAACCAAAGTCATTCAGGAAAGGGCAGCCTTCAGATCAGAAGAAAAAGTGAACTAGCCAAGTAGAGTGCCATACGTTCAGTGGCAGGTAGACCTATATCCTCCTATTTTTGAGGTGGCTGACAATGGCTGACAACAGAAGCAATCCTCTGGCAACCAACTACAAAGACAGACCAGAAAGAAGAGCACTAAAATCACTAATTCTTTATCAAGAAAACACTTTTTGAGTCTCCTTTTACTCTATTAGCTGAATATCAATGATCTCTGAAGGATAAGATTTGTCAACTCATATAATCTCTTCAACCAAAGCTTTTACTAAAGTAGAATTATATGTACTCTTCAACTAAGCTGGGATGAGATGCCTTTGTTTTTACAGGAAAGAAGCTATTTTCACTTCCAGATGCCCATCCTGTGATGCCTATTATTTATCCTGTCTATTCACAAACAGAAAAGTGAGGCCAATGGAGCAAGGAGAAAGCTACAACTCTTAACAGTCTTCAGCCTAAGCAACCTGGAAGGCCTCCTATTTTCCTTGGGAAAACAACATAAATGTCATATTCTATAGGGCTACACCAGGAAAAGAATAGCTCTCAGTTAATAACATTATGCACTTTGCATTTTGTCATGCATTTGATACATCTAAATTCCTATAGCTTTGATTACAATAACAAACAGAAGAATGCTCTTTTAATCTATACCATATGTTTTATTTTGTTCCAAGAAAAAGATACCTTTTGTAAACCCCCACAAAGAAAAGCAATAAGTTACAATAAGAAATGAGGACAATAATGGACTGTAGCCAGACATATGTCTGAGAGTTCAGAGAAATATTTACAATCAAGAACAGCCAACACTAGAAGTTAACAGATTTTCAACTGGATGATTGCTGAAAGTTTCACAGGAGAAAGTACAAGTATGTCTTCTCTGGTCAACTCCTTCACTAAAAATGTAATGTTGAAATAAGAAATTCACTCCCAATCTTCTCATATTATCTGAAAAACCATAAATTCTGAAATTCACCATTAGCAAATAATTTATCAAATTTATAGACAGGTGCAATCCTAAAGGACTTTTGATGGCAGATAAAACTACACAAAATATCTACCATCAAATAAAAGTAAAACACAGATTGAAAAATATATAGCAAAGCCAATCTACAAACCCAACCAAATGCCTTTCAGAAAGACTCTGTTTCCCACTGCTTCTCTGATATCCAGTGTAAGATTCTCCTCTGAATCCCTTAGAAGGGAAACAAAGCAGCTTCTTCCAGTTAGATCAGATTTCTATCATGGTGCCACTGAGGCTGAGATCAAACTATAAGTAAGCCTCTTCTAGATATTGTATTTTAATGTCATGATGTTATCAGAGTGGGTTGGTAACTTATTTCAGACTGTTTTTCAAAATATCTGGAAATGTAATGGATAAAAAGATACCTTAATGCATCGATTTTGTCCTTTTCTCGATGAGAAGATCCATCCATTAGGAAGGGTTATTTGTAATTTTAAGTGATGGAAAATTCCAGAGGTACTGGGGGGGACTACAAAAATAATGTTGCAAGGCCACATATTACCAAGAAGTTGCTTTCTCTTGTTTTATTCAGGGTGGATAAAAACAAAATCAGATTTTTAAAATCTAAATCATATTTTTTATTTAAATCAGATTTTTTATTTTTATAAAATTTATTTTAATAAAATGCTTTTGGAATAAAAATCTATTAAAAGATAGTTTTCTATTTAAAATACTTAATAATTTAGTTTATTCAGCATGAAATGGAGCTTAGTTATATAGCATGAGGCTGTATATTCTGCAATATTGAGATTGGCGGTGAGTCAACAGTGGCTCAGAGGAGGAACTGCTTTGGGACAGAGATGACAGTTGCTCAACTTGATTTAAATCAAGCCTTTTTACTAATGATTTAAATCGTGATTTAAATTTTTGATTTAAATCAAATCCACCCTGGTTTTATTTATTTATTTGTTTGTTTGTTTGTTTTATTTTCCACCCATTTCATGATTTGAGGTGACACCATTAAAAAATGGTCTACATAACATGAGTTCGGTAATGGCTCTTCATGTTACTTTACTGTTACAATATAAAAGTGACTGGAGCTGCTGCTCCTATCTCAGAAGATATGACTACCCATACAGACAAAATAGATGAATCATTCTGGGTTAGTACTACAGACCTGCATATCAGGTATAGTGAACAAATGTGACAAAACGAGGTAAAGGGAGACATTGGAATGTTATGGATGATGTGGAAATAAATATTTTGAAGAGTATTGGTCTGAAGTTTTCTTTTTCTGAATTATAAGAGAAGGAGGTACAGAAGGAACTGGTAATGGTGAATAAATCCCCAGGAGGGAGGGAGAAAAGGAAAGAAGGAAGGAAGGCATTGTCCCTTAGCCAAACCAAATTATTAGTAGCTAGTGTTGGAATTTCATACCTGGCTTGCTGAATAGCCTCCACCCACTCTTCTCCATCTGCTTCTTCCTCACAACGGAGCTCAAGTGGCTTCTGCCCTTCATGGCCAAAGAGGACTGTGAAATAATACTGCAAATAGTTTTAAAAAGGTTTAAATGTAGTAATGTAATGTCAATGTAATAATACAACAAAATTAAAATGTAAATATTAAATAAATAGTACAATCAGTACATACAATGAACCCCTTCTTTAATTACAATTCATAAGAGCTTTCTCTTGGTGAAAAAGATTTCTGAAATGAACAAATCCTCTATTCAGGAAAAGAATTTGGCTTCAGAAACAGATCTCAAGTTTGTAGAACACTCTCCCTGCACATTACATTGCCACTCTTAGGCTTCAGCACTAAAATTACCACAATGCTGCAGTCACCAAAGCTAAGAAGATAGCAAAGGACCCCAGTCACCCCAACAATAGACTGTTTACCACGATGCGGTCGGGAAAGTGTTTTCGCTCTCTGAAGGCAAACACAGAAAGAATGAGAAAAAGCTTCTTTCCACAGGCAATACAGACACTAAACCAGAAACCACAAGAACACTCAGGACTATTACAGGAACCATGATTGTATCTCATTCCCACCTTCCCAACTATCCCTAACTTATTTCCTACCCTATCTTCCCATTTTGCCTTAACTTACTTGCTGTCGCGGGTGGTTGCGCAAGCATTTCACTGCATATCGTACCATGTATATCTGTGTATGTGACCAATAAATTTGAATTTGAATTTTGATTTGGATATGTTCAAATGGAGACGAGGTAAGTGCCTGGAGCACTTTCGTCAAATCCCAGGTTGAGTATCTGTGGATTACAGGTGGACTAAGATTAGTGGCACCCTTTTGGAAGTTGCAGATTACAGGGTGTAGAGCTAGGGACCCCTTTCCCCCACACAGCAAACAACACAGGTTCATATTGATAATCGCACCCAGATGTTGAAGGCATGTGGATGGCTCCAGGTGGCTCTTGTCGAAGTTGATCATGAACCCATGGTCCTTCAGCACCTCTATTGTCAGCTGAAGATCTCTCAGTGCCTGAGGCCGTGATCTTGACATTATAAGAATGTCATTCAAATAACATAATATCCTGACTGGAAAAGCTCTGATGTGGGCCATAAGGGCAGCCAGGACTCATCGGGCTGATGGCAGGCCAAAAGGAAGAGCCCTGTATTGGAAATGGCAGCCTGTGTAGCAAAACTGCAGGAATCGTCTGTGGGCTGGGAAAATAGGTATGTGAAGATGTGCCTCCAATAGATCTTTGGAAGCTAGAAAGTCACCCTTTCTGATCCCCTCCAAAATAGAATGGAGGGATTGCATTTTGAACTTTTGTTACCTGATGTGAAGGTTCAACTTCTTTAAGTCTAGGATAGTTCTCCATCCCCCCGAGACCTTTGGCACCACAAACAGAATCAAGTAAAATCCTTCGCCCCTCTGGGCTATAGGAATCAGTTTGATTGCCTGTATGTTCAATAGATGCTGGACCGCCTCTTCCATGAGACCTCTCTTTGTTATACCTGTTTGAGTGTGGCAGGTGATGAAATTCCTTGGGGGAATGGAGATGGTCCAGGTAGAGCCCCTCCCTCACCATCTGGATGACCCAGGTATCCGTCACAGTGGCCTTCCACTGGCTTGAGAACAGTCTTCAGTGACTGCCAATGGGAGGACTCCTCAGGGCATCATTTCTGTCTGTGAAATGGCCATCCTCCCAAATCCTTGAAAGGAACATTTAATTTGGGGCTGTGGTCTATACCTATATTGCTCTATCCTGTGAATGGTTGGCTCTTCTGAAGAAGGGTCTAGGATGGAACTTGGGAGCAGGCTCCTGAGCCCGAAAGGAGGGCCTACGGTGGTAAGGAGTGGGGCATCTGTCTGTTCTCCTATACTGGGAAGGGAAAACCTTCTTCTTGTCCTCATTATCAACCAGGATAGGGTCAAGGGCTTCCCCAAACAATTTGCCACCCTGAAAGGGAGCTGATGCCAATCTCCACTGTGTTCTTATGTCAGCCTGCCAGTGGCGAAGCCATAGGAGGTGATGGGAAGCTACTGAAGATGCCATGGATCTAAAAGCAAACTTAATGGAATCCAGGGTAGCATTTGCTGAGAACACAGCTGCAGCAACCAATTTATTTAAATCCTGCTGCAGCCTGGTGTCCTCTAATGGAAAACGTTCTTGCATCTGGCGG
>JANHFJ010002902.1:65120-76924 GCA_032468195.1 Cerberus rynchops
GTTTTTTACGGGCTGTTCACCGCCCCAAGTCCCCAGGGAGAGGGGCGGTATAGAAATCCAATTAATAAAAATAATAATAAATAATAATAATAAAATAAATAAAAGGGATTGTATATCATTTGAGTAGATTTGCTGACTTCTCTACAATTACTTGGAGGACTGCAGAATGAAACTAAGAAGAAAAGAGTTCTACATACGTAATCACCCACTGCATTTGCACAGCTTCTGATTCCTTATAACCACCATGCAATAAATCTTTTATTTCTGTTTCACATGGGGAGTAAAACCTATCGCAACAGCATTGGAATTCAAAATGTGGCCTTGATCAATCTTTTAATCCCTATCACAAACTTCCATCAGTGTTACTACCTGGCTGCCTTCACACATACTGTACATCAAGCCAGGGTTTGTTTGAACCCTAATTTTCTAAATCCTCTCATAATTACCTGGATTCACACAACATGCACACTAATGCAAAACCTCAGGGTTGGATCTTCTTCCCATGATAAACCCAAACCAGATAAATGACATGATGGTTTTAATACATTGCATCAACCAAGCTCATGTCAGATCAACCCCCTTATTCAACATAGTGCCATGTGGAAAACTCACCTTGTGTACGAACTGGCTCTGAGACTGGGCTAGGATCACTGAGGCCATAGGAGTTGACAGCTCGTACAAGGAAGAGGTAAATGGTGTTTGGATTCAAGCCACTGACTGTGTGCTTTTCAAGCTTGACATCATCTGCCACGGTTTGCCATGTACTGCCTGAAGACTGACTGCAACAGGACAGAGTTCAAAAATGAAGAAAGAGATAGCACAGACTTCATGTGTGTCCTTGGCCTCTGATTTAGCTGATTTAGCAGCAGTCTGATTTAACAGCAGCCTGATTTAGCAAAAATCAGAGGCAGAGAGGTCCACTCATAGTGCCTGGTGTACGTACTTACAATGTCCCACCGTTCACTTTGAGATCAACTACCAATATAAATTTACTTTAATTTCATTTCATTAAATTTTTTTATTCACTCTATTTAGGCATCACTGACTCTGAACAACTCTAGGTAACTCACTGTATAACACTGAAGATAACACAAGTCAAAAACAAAACCAACCAACCAAAATATGTAAAAACAGATTACAAACATAACAATAATGGATAGGACTTTTGATATATACCAACAATTAGTCCACATTTTTCTTATCATGAAATGCAGAAAATTAGTGGTTTCATTAAGACAAAACTGTTGACATTCTTGGACAACTATTTGGGCTCATGCATCCTCCAAACCTCATGAACACAACCTTTTCTCTGGCTGTTGTATTGCCCCAGAAGGTCTTAGCTTACCTCTGGGGATTTTAGATTCCTCCCACTGCACCAAAGAAACATGATGCAAAGCATTCTGGGAAATTTGAAAGGGCAAGTGGATTTCAGCTACTCGCTATGAACATCACACTCTTCCCTGATGAGGGACCATGATGGATGGCATTAGAAAGAGACTATTTTTTTCAGACAGTCTGCCTGCCAGCCTTAAAAAGCTCAGCAACTGCAGAATGACTTTGCAGCTATAAACAGGACTTTGCAGTTATAAGCACAGTCTTTTGTAGACACAAAGAGCAGGAGACAAGATTCTTGTTTGCCTTAACCACTGAATTATAAGGTTCACAAAATTGTTTTAGAATTACTTGCTGCCCACCTTGAATTTTCAAGAATTCAACCGAACTGTGATTGACAGGCTTTTGGCTCAGGTACAGAATATAAACAGGGACTTGGCCCTTAGCCCAATCTATTCTCCCTGAAATCAGAAAGTCTATTTTTTTTGAGCCTTTTAACTCTGCTTCAAAGAGGTACATTTTTTGTAGACTTTAAATGAGTTGTGGGAACAATGGAGTAATATGTTCCATGCTGGAAGCTAGAAACAAATGAACCAGAATGCAACCCCAGGACATTTTCAAGGCTTAGAATGGGATGGCTCAGAATTCAGATTGGCTCTGAATTCTAAGCTAAACACACAGATGCTCAAGTCCATGTTAAAGAGGATTTGTAGCAGATGCCAGGCTGCCCTTAGTCTTGTGTTTCTGTGTTCGTGCATGCTCCCATACAAATCTGGATTAGTTTACTCAATGATTTATGATGTAGCAGGGCTACCTCCCCATTTGCCAAACCATTCACTGTAAGTGACTTGCTCAGCCACCTGCGCTTCTCCCCAAAACTCCCCATCCAGAACAGATGGCTCTGTTAGGTAAGGTGTGCAAACCACATGAAAAAGAAGACTTTTCCTTGATATGCACATCCCTTGGTAGCTCAGCTGCAGGGAAGTGGAATCTGAATAGGGCGTGTGGTGGTGGTGATATGTATGTCGTGGGCAGGAATCACAAACAGAAGCTTAATATGGATTTAGCAGGGGAGGAAACGGATGGTCTTGGAATGTAACGACAGCAAAAAATTTACACAGCTGCCTGGATCTGTTCTCTTGCCCTCTGAAAAACTAGCTTCAGACACAGCTGATTGTGTGTGTGTGTGTGTGTGTGTGTGTAAGAAGAAACAAAACAGCTCAGATCTTTATAAAGTTAAGTCTTCCATTATCAGCTGAAAGGTAGAAGTTGCCATTCTTGGATAATAGAACGGGGACACCCAGCCTGACTTGGGTTATGTTTCTTGTAAACTCCACTCCCTAAAATAGGGGTGAGTAACATCCAGGGCTGTATATTGCATTGTGAATATTTTGTCCGTGTGCTGGATGGAGTGAGCAGAGCTAAGAGAAGCCTACATTAAATTTTCAGTTCAGCAAGGTTCAGCTTTTTGCAATGAGGATTCTAATTCTGGCCCAGAGCAATACATGATATAAAAAAATAAGGAAAGCAGTAGTTTCTCCCCATTGTCCCATCTTTGTAGCACAATCTCATGTTCTTTTGCTGACTGGAACAAAACAAAATCCTGACTCTGTTTCATCACCTTTGTCAGGGGGCAGCCAGCCCAACAGGAGGTATAAGATTGCTTGACCCATGGGCTAAGGGGAGATGGAGAACTATTTTATTGCCCAAGATCGCATTACATGGCTGAAAGCAGCAGAGCAAAGCTAAAAATGTGGGTTTTCCATCCCATCTCACTCACTCCTTCCTTCTCTCTTCTCATCCAGTGAGCTGCTGGTGAGGAACAGCTTGTTCTTACAGGAGACCTGATCTAATCGTTAGTGGAGAATTTGTGAAATCACAGATGACATGTCATTAGGCCAAGGGCTGTAGATTGCCTAGTCTTGAACAAATGGATTAACTCTTTTATTTATTAAATTTTTATCCCACCTTTATTACTTTATAAGTAACTCAGGCAGCAAACAAACCTAATGCTCCTTTCTCCAGCAACAACCTTGTGAGGTGGGTTGGGCTGAAAGAGAGTGATTGGCCCAAAATCACCCAGCCTGCTCTCATGCGTAAAGCAGGACTAGAATTCACGGTCTCCTGGTGATTGGTCCAAAATCACCCAGCCAACTTTCATACCTAAGGTGGGACTAGAACTCACAGTCTCCTTGTGATTAGTGCAAAATCTCCAAGCCCACTTTTATGCCTTTTTATGCCTAAAATGGAACTAGAACTCCTGGTTTCTAGAGCAGCACCTTAACCACCATACCAGACTAACTCTCCAGTTTTTTCATTCTGAAATTGCCCAACTGTCTGCTTCATGCCCAACAGTATTTGGAGAAACAACTCTCAAGAAACCTGTGAGTTACCTGAATGCTTCAATAATGTATGAGCTGATAGGAGCACCTCCATTCCCGGGGTTTGGCTTCCAGATCAAAGCAACACTGTTCTTGGTGACATCAGTGACCAGGGGAGCTGAAGGTGGACCTGGAAGCAGGTTTGGCTCTGGAAGCTGCATCTGGAGATCTACTCCATTCTCTGGAAAAACAAATGTAGATGATGAAGAGAATATCAGCCAGAAAGCCTGCAAGGAATACTGATCATATCAGCTACACAGGGACTTTGTAGATGGTGGGCTGAATTTAGCCTTGTGTACTCTGTGGCCTTCAATTTTATATTTTACATTTGCAAAGCAAACAATGCATGAACTGGAACATCTTCCTACGATGAAGGTATAACTGTCTGTGCAGACTTTCTTCAGACTGGAAATTAGGGTCTCCTGCTAGCCAGGATGAGATCTTAATAGAATTTACTGCCATGAGATGTGACAACAGCCATACACTGTTATGATTTTTCCCCCACTCCAAGAAATTAGGCAATTGAAAAGACAAGAAGTCAAACATTCAAGTCTGGCAGGTTTCAGATTCTTTCCAAGAATGTAAAAAGGCTGGCCATTTTTAGATTTTCAGGTTTCCAAAAAGCCACTCAGAACTGGTCACTGGGGCTACCTTTGTTTACCTAAATGTGGACAGGATCTTTTTTGGGGGGACACACTAGGAGAAATGGTGTTCTGCAAGGTAGGACTGCTTGACAGATTAAAGCAGGAGTGTCCAACTGTGGCAGCTTTAAGACTTGTGGACTTCAACTCCCAGAATTTACCAGCCAGTATGTCCACAAGTCTTAAACCCTGGATTAAAGTCAAACTACTGTAGATCTGCATTTAATGCAGAATTAAAAAATTGGAAGAGCCTAGGGAAAGGTTCTTCATTATTGGGAGCAGCCACTTAGGACAACTTCATTCTCTCTCAGCTATGGCCTGAAGAACCAAATGCTGTCTTCGTTTTTATGGCACACCTGGCACTTGTCCTCCTTGCCCTGCCCCTATGCGGTTTTTTTAAAAGAAGAAATCCAATACTCTCAATTGGATTGAAGAGTTTGGTTTCTTTTTCAATGCTTCTGAAGTTTACTCCCACTTCCATACCCTGGCATCTCAGGAGAAGCATAGCAAATATGAAGCCCCAAGTAAACCACACTCTCATCTGTCTCCACTCAAGGGGTCCTGCACATGACTCACCTTGCACTGCCAGAAAGCCACTCCACCTGGTTTCACCGGTTGAGCTTGTAGCAATGCAAACATACAGCCCAGAGTCAGAGGTCTGAAACATACCAAGGAGAGAAGCTGTTATTCCTTTCTGCTCGCTGCAATTGTAGTTTGGACCTTGGTGTTTTCTTGCCTTCAGGGAGTATGTTTCCTGTTGTCCTTAGATGTATTTCTATTACTGCTCATCCACAGGAGATACTTCGTATTTCCTCCTATGGCTTTGAGGTAAGAGTAGGCTTGATGGAAGCTGGATGGTATGAGACCAGCCCATATGTCCTGGTACAGGTACTCCTTGACTTACAACTATTTCTTTAGGGACCGTTCAAAGTTTCATTTCCATTGAAAAAGTGATTTACAACCAGCCTTTGCACTTATCACTGTTGCAGCATCCCCATGGTCATGAGATCACAATTCAGGCAGTTGGCAATGGGTAAGTACTTCCAGTGACTCAGGATCATGGTGTTGACATGTGCGATTTTCCTGGGTGACTTCCAACAAGCAAAGTCAAAGTGGAAAGCTGGATTCACCTTATGGCCTTGTGATTCCCTTAAATGTAGTCATTTGCTTAACTGTGGTTTAAAAAGAATCATAAAATCGGGTGCAACTCACTTAACAACCATCTTACTTAGCAATGGAAATTCTGGTCCCAATTGTGGTCGTAAGTTGAGGATTACCTCTTCATCTCCACGACCTCTTCAGCACGATGTGTTTGCTCTCTGAAATGCAGTTGTGGAGTGCAGGTATACATATAATGGTTAGGGTGTTATCAAAATATGCCGGCAGAGGGGCTAATGACTCCCAAAGGATTCTTGCACTACACTTTTACAGACAAAGGGGAGCAGGACTCACTGTTCCCCAGGCACATTGATCCACATTGGGATTTTAACATTCAAACGCTTCGATAAACCGAAAGGCAGCAGAGAATCTGTGTGTATGTGTCAAAATGTGCACGATGGAAAGATGTATTGCCATGGCTGAAGTCCCATCACTTTTGTCCATATGAAGATGCAGGTTTTTCAGTTGTGACATGGTTTTGACCAACTGGAACTGCCAATTATTATTTTGGCCTCATTTTATCAATAGGCAATACGAAGGTACTTCTATTAATTACCTGCCTATTATCTTTCATATTTTCCCCTCCGTCTCCCTTCTGCGGTATGGTAATTTTTAGCTCTCTTGCCAGACTATTCATTTATATTTAAAATGTGAGATCCTTCAGGTATGAATACAGCTGGAGGAGCTAACATATAACAATGACAACAGCGACAATGGTTTGGTATTAAATTAAAAATGTAAGTCAAAATAAAATTAAAGTGGAACAGTTGACAGAGCCCATAAATGAAAAACACAGTGACAGATGGAAAGAAAAGAAAGAAGCCTAACTTTTATGAAAGCTCAAGAAAAAGACAAAGTGTCTGCTAGCACATAAGAGAAGAGTTGCAATTCTGTACAACCGAGTCCTTTCTGCAATAAGATGTTGGATCTTTCATCTGAACCCTTGCTGATATTGAGATGGTCTTTATCAGGGTCTATGACAATTCGCCACAGCCAACTGACCATGGCCAACTCATCATGGCCAATTTGCTGCAGCCAACTCGCTGCAGGACAAGTAGTTATGGCCACCTGGCTGCGGGACAAGAGTTACACTGATATCAAAGAAATGGTGGAATAGAATAATTAAAGAATGGATGCAACAGGAGGGACAGAACGAAATGTGAATGACAAAAATTTAAAAGTATTTGTTTATATATTTAAAATAATTAGATTGAATTGCTGGATTGCCCCGCAGTGAGTTGGCCGTGGTGAGTTGGCAGTAACGCATTGTCCCATTCTGCTTCATCAACCTAGTACTTTTTGACAACTTTAGATTGCTGTTGCCCAAACTGATGAACACAAACACAACAGAGGAGGCTGCCTGGTTAAATGACACTCCTACTCCTGCTACCCTCACTCTAACTGGCAGCATTCTCCAGCATCTGTCTCTCCATGTCTCTTGTACTTCACCTTCATAATTGGAGCTTCAGAGTCAGAGGCTGGGATCCTCTGTGTACAGGTAGTCCTCGACTTACAACAATTCTGAAAAAAGTGACATGATTGTTTTTCATATGTACAACGGTTGCAACATCCCCATGGTCACATGATCAGAATTCAGATGCCTGGCAACTGACACATATTTATTTTAGCAGCAGCATGGAAGCTTCTGTGGATAATACGGCTTCCAATGCTGACAGGCTGACAGATAGTTGCCGTGTTCCGGTGTCATGTGACAAGCAAAGTCAATAGGGAAGCCAGATTCCCTTAACAACTGTGTTGCTAACTTAACAACTGCAGGGATTCACTTAACAACTGTGGCAAGAAAATGGAGCAAAACTCACATAACAACTATCTCACTTAGCCACAGAAATTTGGTGTTCAATGTGGTTATATGCCAAGGACTACCTGCATAGAGCATATATTTTACCACTAAGCTATGGTTCCTCCCAACCTTACAATGAGCAAAAGCCAAGAACAAGAGTTTGTGAGCAAGTAGTTGCCAGTTGTGTTGATGATCATGGAAACGAAAGGAGGGGGTTGTGCTTTCATGTCTTCACCTGGTGGGCTCTGTGATTTGAGGTTCTCTGACTTGCTTTCCCCCATGTATCAGAATGGCCTGATGAAGACAACCCATCCTGGGGGCACCATTAATTCATGTTAGTCTTCCGAACCACCTGACAGTTCTAATTTTTTCCTGGGCAAAGCGCCACAATTGCTATCAAACAATGCTATTAGGTGCTCTGGGACCCAGTTGATGCATTAACCTCCTGACTCTGACACAATGAAAGCACAAAACTAACGTGAAATATTTCACTCCCTGCTGCCTGCTGGCATTAATTTTTAAACAAATGTTTAGCATTTGGTCTGTGTTTTGATAAGTAATTCATGAATAACTTTCACGTTACCCTGTCACTGTATTTGACTCTAGTGCATGAAAAAGCAGATTGGACTCGCCCGGTTTGGAATTGTTACAAGGAAATGCAATGTGTAATTGCTATGAGCTCTAAAATGTTTAGCTAAGATCTTGTAGTGTAGGAGAGATTGTCCCCTTGTCTGTGGGCTTTTATACTACATCTGTCTCAATTCAAGATTCAAATTATGCAACAGGAAAATCAGATGCTCAGAGCCACAGTTCGGTGGCAGAATCCTTGCTCTAACAAGCAAGAGGGTTGCAGGTTCGATTTCTGGAATCACTGGCTAACGATGAGGAATCAAAATCTTTGTTGCTGCCATTGTTGAGCATTGTATTTGTGCATCGCTAGGTAGCAACATTTGCATGATGGGTGGAGCCAATCCCAAACCGGGACAGGAAAAAGCCATTGTGAATGGACATTTAAAACTGGCAGCATCTGCAATTGATGAAAAATTGCTTTAACCTTTAGCTTTGCAAAGCTACTTTGACTTATAGAAGAATGATGCAGAATATATAACAAATGGCTTGAGCCAAACCTAACTGGTTTAGTATGTGTTTATGGGCTGGCTGTAGACAGGGATATTAAGTGGGTGAAACTGACAAGTCCTCCTGCCATAATAAGTATGTTCCTTTTCAAAATGCAGCAAATGCCTTCATTGGTTTTCCTAACAGAATGAATGTCCTGGATGTATCTTCTTCACATGTGGGATCTGGCTCTAGAGGGCCATCAGAACAGCACAAAAGGAAATGTGTTGTGGTCTCCCTGCTTGCCTTGAAGGCAGAATGATTTTTTGCCCCGCTATCAATCTGTTCTAAGCTATCAAATTATGTTGATGCATTATATCCATTGCAATGCATTTACTACAGCACTGTGGTTTGCAGTCCCCCATCTCTCCATGGAATGAGCATCTCTTGGCATCTTCGTATCTACAAAACACACATGCACACACCTCCTCCTTCTGCAATATGGTAAATATTCATAAATTAACTTATACTGGGAATGATTATGTGAAAGTGCCGAGAGACTTTGGACTCACTGAATCAGTGGGAAATTGAAACCGTTACCCACGTGTGATTGTAATGCATCAAAATATGTACAATGCTTCACTGGGGAAATGGTTAATTTCTGAAAAGAGGTAAACAAGCAAGATGCAAACATTTTGTCTTGTTCAACTGTTGAGATGCTTTCCAACTGGAAGGCCCTCTTAGAGAAATATCGTGAGAGCACTGGCTTTATCACAGGTTTCCACATGTATTAGAACCGTATTTACAAGATTTAACAACTCACACTTCCAACATCACATTGGGCACCATGTTGGTGAAGGTATATATAGATGACAGGGTGTTAACACTGGTTAATGAACATGCTCTTTTGCACAGGACAAGAAAAACATATAATGAAGATTAATTAGAAGAAAGGGCCACTACAATGGTTACTATTAATAAGAGGCTTTGCTTCTATCTTTTTGCAGGTCTGGGTCTCATTGTTTAATTGCCAGAATGGCTTTCCAAGGTCCTGACATTATCAGCATATGGGTTAATTGGTCAAAATAATTCAGTGCATATAGTCAAGGCTATGGTTTTCCCAGTATGGCTGTGAAAGTTGGACCCTAAGGAAGGCTGAGTGCCAAAGAATTGAGGCCTTTGAACTATGGTATTGGAGAAGACTCCTGAGAGTCCCTCGGACTGCAAGGCAAACAAACAAGTCAGTCCTAGAGGAGATCAACCCTGACTGCTCTTGAGAAGGCCAGATCCTGAAGATGAAACTCAAATACTTTGGCCACCTCATGAGAAGGAAGGAAGGACTCCCTGGAGAAGGAAGAGCCAAATGCTGGGAACGATGGAGGGCCAAAGAAGAAGAAGGGGACGGCAGAGAAGGAGATGGCTGGATGGAGTCACTGAAGCAGTCGGTGTGAGCTTAAATGAACTCCAGGGGATGGTAGAGGACAGGAAGGTCTGGAGGAATGGTGTCCATGGGGTCGTGATGGGTCGGACATGACTTCACAACTAACAACAAGAACAACAACAAGCCTCCCAGAGTCACTTCAGTGAGTGAGATGGGCTGTGACATATAAATTTAATCAACAAATAATAGCTTTCAGGTTCCACAACTTGCAGACCAATTCTAGGAGGTGTCCCCTGAACATAAGAGAAAACTATCCAGTTGGAGAAAGCACCAAGAAAAACTATTCTGGAGTAGCAGATCCCACGACACCAATACATCTCAACATCTCCCGAATGTTCTCCCAAGCCTTCTTTGAGCCAATTCTTTCTCTGCAGAGACTGTAACCACTATCTGAGGAGTAGGAGGGAAAAAAGGATCCAAGGAACGGCACCCCCTCCCCATTTCATTGATAGAAGTGTTTTCTTGGCCATTAGCACCAATGGTAAACATTTTACAACTCAGCCACCCAAGGGCATCCGCACTGTAGCCTTAACTATGTATTATTAATAGAGAGCTATTTATTTATAACATATTAAATAGGTCATAGAGACTTCCCAACTCTGCTCTCATGTTTGAGTCTCTTTCAGGGCTGGATACATCTGGCTCATCGCGTTGCTTTGAAGCTGCTAAATCGAAATAACAGAGTTGGAAGGGACTTCGGAGGTCTTCTAGACCAACCCCTCCATTCAAGCAACTATACCATTCCAATTCTGTCCAGTCTCTTAAAAGCCTGCAGTGATGGAGCATTCACAACTTCTGGAGGCAAGCCATGCCACTGGTTAATTGTTCCACCCAGTCAGGAATTTCTCCTTAGTTCTAGCTTGCTTCTCTCCTTGTTTGGTTGCCATCCATTGTGTCTTTTGTCTGGCCTTTATTCTTGTTATTATATTACTACTATTGTCCCTTTAAAAAAAAAGGAATAAGTTCCAAGAGAGGAAGTAGAAAGACATGAATGATTCATAGATGCAAAATGAGTGTGTGTGTGTATTGTGGGGAGGGAGATAGAAAAAGAGAGAAAAAGTAAGATTAAGACTCAGGGAAGCTTCAAAGGGATTGGAGCCAATTTGATGTCCTGTGCTTGGTTACACCACCAACCCACTAGGGAAGCCCTGTCAGATCCCTGCCCCTTTCCTGCCATTCCCACTCCCCCCTTCCTTCTGTCTCCTCCTTTCCACAGACAGAAGCTCCAACTTGGGAGTTCAAAGTTCACCATCGTCTAATGATGCAAAGGGCCCTCCGAAAAAACCTGTGTGAGTGGCATCTGCTTCTATGTCTCTACTTTCCCCTGGTGAGTTAGTCCATTTTTTTTAAAAAAAATAAATAAATAAAAAATAAAAATAATAAACCCAAGAAGACAGAGGAAGAGGCAGGAATGAGATAGGGGATCTGAGCAGAGAAGGGGGAAAATGGGTTGTAGAAATTTGGTGGCTAATGGATGTCCTTTGATTCTGAATATTCAGAAAAGAAGAAACCCGTTAGATTTAAGCAGATGGGGGATTAATAACGTGGATGCTTTGATTTGCATTCAAGGGCTGGGGCTGAAATATTTGAGGGGGGAGGATTGGTAGAAAATAGACACACACACACACACACACACACACACAAATTCCATCCATCCATCCATCCATCCATCCATCCATCCATCCATCCATCCATCCATCTCATAGGACATGGCTTCAATTTAGCCGTGTCACTTCAACTCTCTTCCAAGCCTTTGTGTGACAATTCCAAGGAGCGGAAGGCATTTCTACATGCCTACTACTCCTGTGGAGGTGTTGAAAGAGAATTAGGACCCCTGCACAGGATAGCTCTTTCTGGCTTAGCTTCAGGAGGTGAAGCATCTCATTGCAGCAAATGGTATTACATGTTCAACTTCATGAGAAGGAAGCGAGGTAAGCCCAAGCTTCTGCATCTGTGAGGAAATCTCTCTGGAACACACAAATATTATACCTACC
>JANHFJ010002903.1:82810-96322 GCA_032468195.1 Cerberus rynchops
TTTTAATGGCTGTTCACCGCCCCGAGTCCCTCTGGGAGAGGGGCGGTATAGAAATTGAATAAAATAAATAAATAAATCAGAATGAAGACATTTATTTAAAAAATGGAATGAAGTGTCAGGAACCATTTTTGATGCAGCTCAGAAAGGTGAAGGTTCCTTTCTGAGCAGGCTGAGAACTGGCAGAGGGTGATGCCATCCATTCTAGCCATCCCAAAATAATAAGTCTATCCTTGTCCTAAGACAAACTGAAGCGTAGAACTATGCTTAGTATGACTCTCTTTGCCTGAAGTAACTCAAAGTTTTCAGACAGACTGTTCAAATCATATTAACACACTAATAACACATTAACCAAACATACCATGTGTAGATAATCTTGCCCTTAGGGTAGGTATACAATACGATGTAGCAGTCACCACCATAAAACTGCCCATAGCTACCAGGTTCTATAGGGATTCTGCCATTACTTTCAACTCGCCAAATCTAAGAAAAATAAGGTATGAATGGGAAACTACTGGACATAGCTTTTGCAGATCCTCAAACAAAAAATGTGATAACACTATCATTTCCACAGGGACAATCTGTCTGAGATCTCTTGTCGGCAGAAATAAATCCTGTGACACATTAAGGTATAATCTTAATCTTTTTTTCCTATTTAGATATATTAAAGACACATTTATAATTTAATATTTAGATGTCAAAATAATAATTTGTTCACATTTAGTTAATTCAGATTTGGTACCTCAGACACCTGTGACGGAAAAAAACTCATAATTATCCTACAGCCCTTAAATGGTCTTTTATTTGTGGTTTGACCAGATATCTCTAGTCTATAGGAACACTAATGAGGAAATCATGCATGATATGTTTTGTTAAGAAATCACACAGTGTAAGTCTCATCTTCCTATGTAATCTAAATTAGAAGGGGAGAAATTACAACAGTTTTTTTTTAAATCTGAAAGGACTTCTGCAACTGAGGAAAATCCTTTTCCACTTCACTGGATTCAGGTTCTAGATATCTTGGGAATTCATTGGAAATAAACAACAAAACTTCAAGGTTTTGTTTAATCCACAGAATATAAGCATGTCTTACTTCCCTTCTTTAATTAATTATAGACATAGGAAGTGATCATCATTGGGAATAATGCATAGAGGGATGGCATGGTGGGGGAAGGTGTTTATCTCTCTCTTCTTTACTTGTAGTTCAAATAAACACCATCTCTCTTCTGGTGTTTTTTTCTAATGTGTGGGAGGGAGGGATTTCCCCTTAATACCAAGGAAGCCTTTCTGAAGTCTATGAGGGGATACAGAAGTGAAAGAACAATCTATCGCCCTTCCCATGACTTGAGGACCAGATGTAAAGTTTCCCACAGCTGCATTTGTTAATAGTTAAAGCATTGTGATAAGATGTGTCCATATATCTTGCATAAAGTTTTATATGTATGAGCCAAAATACCTCCATGAAAACGTGGGAGTGTTTGGGATAAAAATATTACAAAAATACCACCATAAAACAAAACAACTAAAATAGTAAGTATTGGAAGTTGACAGAAATATAAAGTCAATATGCATAAATACCTCTACTTTCCCAGAGCCATCATCTATCATGTTGTGCTGGGCTGCCATCTGTGGAGATTCATGTAACTTGCTAGCATCAAATTCAATTGGTTCAATTTTTGCCACTCTCTCCATGACATGCACTTTTCCAAAGCCATTGCTTTGATCTTTGTCTTTCCAGTCTTTAAAGAATTGTTTGAAGATGGGGGTCTCACCTCCTTCTGGAAGAATCTGAATCTGTATGTCAAACCACAGAATTACCGTATATATTTAAAAAATTGAAATACATATAATTACCAGTACTATTTTTCTTCTATATTGTGGGAAAAGAATATCAAACAGTACTTGATCCAATCTCTATGCCCCAGATCATAGGACATATTCAAAGATTGGATCATATTCCATAATATTCTGAAATACAAACAAGACTGTATAATTATAATTATTGTTTCAAATTTACTCATCATGTATCCCAGCCAATATTGGTTGGCTTTCTTCTTAATGATCTAAAGCCTATCAAGGGGGCCTATGAACTGACCAAAATATGATACCACTGTAGATTTCTTCCAAATATTTGCAATCTCTACCATATTTTCAAACACTAGAATTTTGAAATAGTTTCTTATTACTTCTTTTCAGCCGTAGTCTCTTGGAACAGCTTCACTGATAAACAAATTATAGTTATTTTCAAAGACAATTATATTGGTTTAATATATTTCAGGTAATCAGTCTGAAGGTACCATAACAACATATACATTTTTGCTCTGTCATTTTCAATTATGTTATAGTGAATTCACATCACAAGTAATTCTCATTGATAGTGAAGCCGTGCTGATGTAATATTTTGCAAATTCAGTCATGCCTTTTTGGGTAATCAATCTGTATGATTTCACTATATCCATTCTTATCTCAGCATCTACTATCTAAACTAATCTTTCCTATTTGAACTTAATGATGTTTATGCATAGGACCTGGGCAACAAAAATATTTCTTCTTTTTTCTTCTTTAATGTGCCATTTCTAATCCATTACCATGTTCTGGTACTATCCAATTTTCCATTAGTATTTTTCAAAAAATTTCCATTGAGTGCTTTAATGTTCAATTTTTCTAATCTCATTTTTAGTTACTGCTTTTAATAGTCATGTCTAAATACCATATCTGCAAACAGTTCTTTCTGAACCATTCCCCCCACCCAGTCCATGGAAAAAAATGATCTTCCATGAAAGCAGCCTTTGGTGCTGAAAAAGTTGGGGATCACTGTCTAAAAGTAATCATTAAATCATTTTTTCCTCTGTAAATTGCATGCAATTTATCAATCCCAGGTGCACTTCATTTTTTATTTTAATTTTTAATACTTCTGAAGCATTTTTCTCTTTAAAAGTTTACATAACATTATTCCACTCTGATGGTACCTAGAATCAATATTTCTTTAGAATTTATCTTGATTAGCTCTAATTTTTAAATCTTGTTTGAATTGGCTTTTATGACCATTATATTACTTGGTATGGGTTTTTTTTTCTGATAATAACATAATTCTCTGTTTTAGTTCTTGTTGATTGTGAAGCTGTGGTTTTGGTTGTGATGATGCCGGGTTTTTTTAAGTCAATCATTCATTCAGCAAAACAGATCTTTAAAAATCAAACTCACCCTTCACTTGCCAAAAACCATTGCAGTTTTTAGAATCAGTTTCAAATGTTTATTTTTCTGTTTTTATAGTTTTAGATCTTGCAAATTATTCAGAGCTTCATTTATTTCTTTCAGTTTTAATTCTAAGTTAATTTTCCACTTAGGGTTTTTTAAATTTGTTTTTGTTCCTTACTTTCACATCTCAATCTTTGGTAACAATGCAACAGCACAATACATTAGTTGCTTTGTTTCACAAGTATTAATGCTGAAATGGTTTCCAGATTTAGGTTCTGAAATATATCAACTAAGAGTCTCTTCATTGTTTGCTTTAAGACAGGCAGTCTTATTTTTGTTATCAATTCTTACAAGTTTTAATCACTTTTCCAGTCAATCCTTTTTGCCTTTCAGTTAATTTTGGTTGCTGGAGCTGCAAATTGCTGCATTTTCTTGCTTAAGTAATTCATTTTCTTGCAAATCTTGACTCTCCTTTTCTATTTCTGGCTGATAGATCAAGAAAGCTTTATCATACATTTGCAACTACTCAGATTTTTCCAAACCCTGTCTTTCAAATAGAAAGAAAGAGGTAATGATCATCTACCTGGAAAAGAATAGTCTATTGTTATTCTTTTCCAGGTAAGTGATCATTACTTATTTCTTTTTTCTTGAAATCTGTGTTGCATTTATGTATATGAAATATTCAGCATGAATGTTTATGCCCATATAAAACAAATAGTGGATGGATCTTTTTGAGGCATTTCTCTAGGTGCATCTAAAAAATGTTAATAATAGCTGCTTTAGAAATCACCTATTTGTTTAGAAATGCTAATACCATATTGTCTGACTTTTCTATTTTACAGCTTTTTAGCTCACATGTGTAGTAGCTTTTGTCATAATTTTTTATCTGAACTGATGGTGCTTTTTATTTGCTGTAAGATTTTATGTTTTTAATTTTGACAATCTTAATTTTTATAATAAATCTAAAAAATTAAGCCTGGACATGAAATAGTAAATATTTTTTTCATCTGAATATTAGGAACATTTTAATATTTAGATAAAATATTTTCTACCTCAATTGAACCCATAACAATTGGATTATGGTAGCCTTACAACTGCAGTTAATATAACTATAGAAATCTTGTGTAAACAGGTGTTTCTTAAATAAGCATACCTGTGTGTTGGGAGGATAATTCATTTGCTGAACAAATTCCTCAGCTGATTTCATGGCAGCTCTCCTCTCATCTGGATTAGCACTTTTACCTTATTAATATAAAGTGATGGTTCACATTACAACAATGAAATGGTTAAATGAAAGAGACAGTTCAGAAACTTCTTCAGAACTATTATGGACATATTTCTTGATTTACTGCTGAGTCTAAGCTCAATATGATTTTTTGGGGGGTCAGCATAACTTCAAATGGCAGAATAGAAAAAATTCCAGAACAAATGGTAGCAATTGATATTATTCACTAATTTAGAGGACAAAGCTTTTGATAAGTGCTAGTTATGAATTGTTATCAAAAACTTAATTTAATCTGGTCAGATTTATAATGTTCTTTATTGTATAAGAAAGAGATATATCACAGTAGATTTTTATAGCAGTTTTTTCATACTTGGCATCCTTAAGAAGAATAGATTTTTAACTCCCAGAATCCTACCACCAACATGCTTAACAGTATTCCCAGCATGATGCATGTTTTACTGTATCAAGACGTTCCAAGACACAAAGAAAAGAACAACAAAAACAACACACACACACACACACACACACACACACACAAAAACCCCTAAGAGAATCTATGCTGAATATAGATTTGATAACTTCACAACACTTTCATTTACATGTCCTGAACAGTTTTACTTTTATCACAGGGCTAATTATAGTTAATGATATACTAGGAAAGCAAACAAAGACCTTTCATCTCTTCAAATACAAAAACTTCAGACTTTGTATCAATGTATGCCCACATAATAAAACAAAGGTTTCTTTGGAGGACTATGATAGTAGAATCTCCAAAAGTTCAATTGCTCAGCAATTTTTTTCTGTCAGGTAAAAATCTTGGGAAATTTTTCCCTTTCTTTTTGGTCACTTAAAAAAAAGCTTTTTACTCTGTGGTTACAATAATAAAAACAGGAGGCCAGAATGATCTCTTGAATACAGATGTTCCACGGCTTTCCCATATTTTGCTTTAAAAGCCATCTGACAAACTTTCCTAAGAATATAACAGAGTCTAGCTAGTAAAATTGTCCCATGTCAGATTTTCTCTTCTGGGGCTAGTGTCTTTCATTTCAAGCTTCTATTGGCATTCAAAAAGAAAGCAAAGAGATTTCCATTTACCTTTCCATACAAATATCTGTCTAGCTGCACCATAATCCAATATAAAACATTCTTCAGATAAAAGCATTGCTCTTGAGAAGGGATTTTCTTCTGCAACACGTGTTATCTTCATAGAGCCACTGGCATCAGACACCTGAATATGCAGGACATTCACGTTAAGATCAACTCACAGTTCAAGTAATTTCACATGTTTACTATTTCTAAAGTTCATGTATGTGTTTAAGGATGTACAGGAGATGCCACTGCATTCAACTTTGAACTTTCAAATGTGTGCTCCTAATGCAACAAAAAACAACAAAAAGCTAGAATCTGGTTTCTATTGTTTTATTAGTTTCACTGGCTTTGCTTCAGGGTACTGTAATGACCTTAGATTAAAACTATAAAAATTAAGTAAATTTTAATTATTTAAAATAAGTAATCTTAAATAATGTTAAACTGAAACTTTAAAAATGAATTATTACAGAGGGAGCTCTGCAAAGAAAAGAGGCTGAAGGTTTATTAATAACATTCTTTACTTAATTATCTCCTAATAACCCCAATTTCTTTTCCAGGAGCAGAAGGGAAGGAAAACAATTGCTGCCTTCATCTCATTTGTTACCACAAATTGGTGCTATAAAAAATGAAAATGCAAGAAACCAAACATTAAAATCTTTCCTACATACACTTTAATTTCCTAGTCGTGCTAAAAACAGGAAGCATTAAAATCAGCAGGGACTGCAAACTAGAAGCTTTTCTGTTACTTTGTAAAGATCCTTTAGCTGAATATGGTCTATTTAGAAGTAAATATATCACATGTTTTGGAAAGGAGAACCAGCTCTACAGAATAAAATACGGCACTGTATTAAATATATGTAAATCCTTTCTAGTTACTTAGAGTAGTTCTTTTGCAGTACCAAATATATTTCAATAAATATATGTCAGCTTTCCTTTACTCCAGACATAAAAAGAGGGTGAATCAGTGTTTCATTCCATTCCATTTTCCAAAGAACCAGCTGCGCTCTCATGCTTAATCTCCCTTGTTTCCAGAAGAGGGAGCTGAACTATTATACTTTATAATTTGGGTAATTTCTTTTCTCCTTATAATGCATTAGAATTCAAAAATCAAAATGACTATTTTATAGCATTAAAATCAAGTCACTGAAGTTCTTTAGAGAGACTGTCACTCTGAAATTGTATAACCAATATAAATCAATAGGAAATTCTGTTGTTTAAGTCACAGACCAGAAAAACAGGATTAGTAGCTTATAGCTTCCATGGAAGAAAGAACATGAGCTGCTATTTATGAAGTGGGTTCCTATTGTTAATCATTGAGTATAACTATGTAATCTAGAATAGCTGATACCTTTTTCTTGATCACCTTTTCCTAAGGGAAGCAATGGACTATCAATTTCTTCTCTCACACAATAACTATTTATAATTATGTCTGCATACATTTATAATTACTTAGGCATATACTTGCATGCAAATATTAGCACATGAAGTTTTCCCCAGAATGAAGGACTATAAAATGTTAGAAGTTTTTCTGCTATTGAGTTGATAGTGAAAGTTTTCAAACTGCAGTCCATTCACTTTTCTCCTCATTTCCAAGGTTTCAGTTGGATGATCTCAAGGGGAACAAAACGTTTATTTACTTGAATGTCAATATACCCCCTTCATAAAATGTTTGCTTTAATTAGGGCATCAGATAATAAAGAAAACAGATATAGTATCTTTAAGGAGAAAGCTTTTAGAACATAGGTTCAAAATGTCAGGTTGAGAGCAGCAGGCAAAAGCCATGGATGAACACAGCTGGGTGTCTTACAAACAATGTCACAATCCAAATACCAGCATTAGATATTTGAATCCTGATACCGATGCAAATATGTAAATTACAATATTTGTGTGATGATATTATATATAATCCTCATTTAATAGCCAGAATTGAGCCCATTATACAATATGTGTGTAGGTCTAGGTGTGTTTGGGTCTTTTCCCATGTAAGATTGATAGTGTCTTGGCGACATTTTGGCAAGGCCACACTTGCCATCCTCAGGCTGGTGTTTTCTGCTTCGTGCTAGTGCAAGCAAAGCATGATCAGAGTTGCCGTCTCTCTATAAATACTGGTAGAGGGGTTTGGTGTGCTGGGTTGATTGGCTGTATTGTTATTTCTTGATTGGTTGATGGAGTTCATGTTAGCAGATTGGTTGTAATGGCCTGGATAATGGGTGGTGTGATATTGTTGTGATTGAGGATGGCGAATGGGACCTCACCAAAACGTCGCCAAGATACTATCAATCTTACACAGGAAAAGACCTGAACACACCTAGACTTGCATACCTGTACCCATGAAAATCTACGAAAACAAACATACACATACATACATACATACATACATACATACATACATACATACGTGTGTGTGTGTGTGTGTGTGTGAGAGAGAGAGAGAGAGAGACTCAATTTTTACAATCATTTTTATTACAATCATAAAGCAAGTCAAAACAAGTCACAAATTGGGATCACCTCTCTATAGGACATAGCAATTGGTCATGTATGCAACCCAGTTATTAAGCACCTGAAATACAATCACATGGTTGTGGAGTTTGTGTGTGGCAGTTGTAATGTTGGATATAGGTCATAACTATCTTTTGGAGAGTCTGTCACAACTTTGAACAGTCATTAGGCAACCAGTTGTTAAGCAAGGATTACCTTGAAGCATGTTTCATCAATTTCTTGCCACACGCACATAACCTATGGATATGCATCACATATCTTTAATATGATAAATCTCTCATAGATTTAAATGGCTGAAAGGATTTGAGTAATTAATTCAGACTGCCAAGAAGGCAGATATGAAAGTGATCATATCACAGTAGCCATATCAAACCATTAAAAAAACATGATTTCATTGCTCTGTATAAAAAGACTGCAGAAAGAAGAGGATTCTTACCATGTAGAGTTTAGCATTTCGCCTGTTAGTAATATCAGCTGCCTCGTCATCATTGTCATTTCCTTCATGAAGATTTGGCTTAGGTCCTAAAACCTGAGCATAAAGAAAGAAGTTGATGCTGAAAAAAAGATAGGATGGCAAAGTAATATAAACAAAATGACTATCCTTTTTACTTATGGATAAACATTTCTGACCATTTTTGGACGATTTTGGTTCAAAGTGGCATCAGCATAAGCCCAGCTAAATTTTACAAGTTCAATCAGATGCCTTCATGCCTTTGGAAAGATGGATGACAAGGGACTGACCAGAAACAGACACATGCTAGGAAGGTAGTAGGCATTAAACTTGTTCACTCACAGTATTTATCCAATGAAAATCTTTCATTCTCTCTCAGCAATATGATCCTGATCCACATCTACTCTTCATTATAATAATAGCAGAATTATAAACAGTTCTTTATAATCATAGCAAAAGTTATTTAAAAATGTTATCACTCATTCCTCCACTCTTCAACAGCATATGGCATTTCTTGGTATTCCGGTATCTTCTGATATTTGTTTTTAGTTTACATCTATTGTTGACAACTAGTTTTTAACATTTTATGTGATGTACTTTCTCCTGATTTTCTGGTTGTTGTTTTTCTTTTTGCCCCAATAATGACTATAAACTAAGCCTTGAAGCATTTAGTACTGTCACAAACAGTACTTTCAGATTTGATTCCAGAAAGGTGCTTTGCAGGATATGGATACACAAACAATCCTATTTCCATCCTATTAAAGCAGCTGCATGTTTTTGTAAGACTGAACAATACAATCCTCAGCTACCACATGCAAACACTGGGAAAACAAAGTGTCCAAACAATAGCAGAAAGGCAACCACTTAGCAGCCGCTCCAAAGCAAAGTGACTTACAGCCCATTGGTTAATAAGTCAGTTGCCCAAAGATAGGATTAATGCCAAGATAAATAGTTTTGCCTGTTTGTGGCCCATTCCAATATCATATGTCTTTCTTCATAACTCCATTCTGTTCCAATTTCCATGGAAGTTCACACATAAATATGTATTTCATAATGTTCTTTTGAACTTATTCTTTCATAAAGTGTACTTTTCTGAACATATACAACTTTCAGACTGTCTAAAATATGTACTTGACATAAAATAAAACATATTTTATGTTTTCTATCATAAAATTTAAACAAGTGGAAAAACCAACCTATCCATTAATTGGTTTGGTCACCTTGTCAAAACTGAAAATACAGTATCAAAGAACAGAAAATAAATACTAAAAGAAAATTTATGAAACTTATGGTATGTTTACGTACATCAATGAACAGAAAGCACTTATTGAATGTCTTGAAAAGTTTAGCAAAAAATGCTACTAAGAGAGATTGCATAAGTCATTTTATATAAGCCATTCTATCCCATCCAAAACTAGGAATATTTTGGACTGATTACAAGAAAGATAAAATCTCCTTCAAGTTGACCTTGACTTCTGGTGACTCCATGACCATTTCCACTGATTTTCTTGGAAAAAATAGGTTGCCATTGCTTTCTTCATATTCCAATATTTTTTTTTGTTTTAAACCTTTTCAAACTAGCTCAGAAGCTCTGATATTTCCTAGAGGTCTCCCATACAAGAACTAATTAAGTCCAATCGTGCTTAGTTCCAAACCCATTTTATACACCTGTTAATCTTGATACCTGGGCATATACCAGTAGTCAAAATGAAAATGGGTCAGCTCTAAAAAGAGTCTATTTATAAATATGTATTTAAGGCCAAATCCTGTGCATATCTCAAAAACAGACCCATACTTTAACAATCACCAACTTTATATAATTAGATATTCTGGATACAAAAAAGTTATTCTGAGACATCATATTACTGTATGTGACTTTTGTTTTCAAGTCTACTTTATTTTGATGGCAGAAAGAAATATAATTGCAAAATATAACTAAATCTGTACAATTAAAATGAGAAAATCATAATAGCAAATTCCTAAAATTGAGTTATATAGGCATCAAATGTGGGAGATTGCTGGAAATTCATTGCCTAGTATAAATACATCACTGAATTATCTTCACATTTAGTAAAGAAAAACTAGCTTCATTTGGCTTAATAGCTAACCAGAATATATTTAAATAAGATAACTGCAATGCAATATTACCCAGATATGTATTTATGAACCAGAGCTCCATGTTGACAATGCAAATATTTGATAAGGGAGAAACAGCAAAACTATATAGTATAAAGATAATAAAATCAGCTTAAACATATTTAAAACAATAAGCTACCTCTATATTTTTTCTGTCCTAAGAAGATATTATGCAATAATATAAATAAAATTGTATTTGCCAGGTGGCAAATATAGTGGGATTACTTTATTCATGGTATACAGCCCTTTCTTACTTTGCTGAGGAGATTAAGAGCAGACCTAATAGAATAATTATTCTCAGGATAATTGGAAAAATGGCCAACTGCCAAATTAAACAGATCTTCTAAAAACCACCCCCATGTATCACTTTTGCATCAATTACAGTATACTGATGACCAGTGTGTTTTTAGTCCTACTTTAAACTACTGTTCATATTTCTGAAATCCCTAAATGATTTGGGTTGCTTGGAGGATCATCTTTGCTTCTACATATCAATCTTTATTGAGCTGAAGAAGCTTCTTGGATGAGAAGCAAAATGTCTTCAAAGAAAAACCAGAAAGTCCAATTGCCTCTTGAAAAAGCACCTTTTGGGATGACCATGACTTGGATGACTGAGAATCTCCATAGACATTAAGATGTAGTGGTGTGACCATAGGATGCTGCAAATGGCTGAAATGCCATCACAGGAATGTGGGGAAGTACAGCCAGCAGAACTTTAGAGCAGGTCATAAATGCCCTCAGGGAAATCAGCTGGTCACAAAGCAATTATTCATAAGTTCAGTACTACCTGTACAGTAATGACAAACTATTATTGTTATTGTTACTCACATGCAGTAATCCACTATTAGGTTTAAAATTAGTAGAAGGCCATGTTGAAGCCTTTCTAGTTAACAGGAAAATCTGGTTTTCACACATTTTGGTGAGAGAAAAGTTCCCTGAGGATGAGCTCCAGCATGAGTCTAAAAGTTCAAGAGACTAAACCACCAGTTCCAGGGACTGAGTCAGATTGGATCCTGCAAAATCTGGTTGTCCTGCTTTAGCATTGCAAAAAAATGTTACTTTGGAAGATCCCTGGATCAGCATTTAAAAAAATATTATGGGGGAGGCGGAGTAAGCCATAAATCATAGGCTCCACCCCTTCAAACTCAGATTTTATGTTGCCAAAACATGGAGCCATATTGGCTGAAGTGCAATTTTTTTTTTTTGCACATATGCTTACTTAAGCTATGTTTCCCTTCTTTTTCTTATCTCATGCCTCTGATTTTTTTTGGCTTATTATATCTTATTCCTCTGCATTCTGTATTATATACTGCAATAAGAAACAGCATGAGGTATTTATGTGGATGTAGCCATGCACAGGGAATGCGGTGGCTCAGTGGCTAAGACACTGAGCTTGTCAATCAGAAAGGTTGGCAGTTTGGCAGTTCGAATCCCTAGCGCCGTGTAACGGAGTGTGCTCCAGTTACCTGCTCCAACTTCTGCCAACCTAGAAGTTTGAAAGCATATAAAAATGCAAGTAGAAAAATAGGGACCACCTTGGTGGGAAGGTAACAGTGCTCCATGCACCTTTGGCATTTAGTCATGCTGGCCACATGACCATGGAATCGTCATCAGATAGCTTAGAAACGGAGATGAGTACTGCCCCCTAGAGTCAGGAACGACTAGCACGTATGTGCGAGAGGAACCTTTATCTTTCCCTTCCCTATGCATACTTCAGATCTTGTACAAGCATAGAATATCTCTGATTTGTATTAAAACAACCTTTGTTTTTCATGCTTCGAAGCCTGCATTCCCAATAAACACTTGGACATTTCCTTTCCACCCTTCAGGTGGCTTTCTTATAATGTCTGTTGTAGTCCTTAGAAGTTAACAAAAAAAAAAGAAAAGAATTATGAACCCAACTGAAAATAAGTTCCTGTCCTCCCATAGATCACTAAACCTGCCTGCTATTATTTTATGTTAAGAGAAAAGGAACATTATTGCCAACGAAGGAAGTCAGCCATAGTTTTCACTGGGCATCAGAGTTGTCTCCACACATCTATCCAAACCTCTACCTCCAGTTAAATAGCTGCGTGGCTTACACAAATCCTGCTATTTTGCTCTATCTGCTGTTTCTTGCCAGATGTCTTGACTCTCATCAAATCACAGAAAGAGAAAGAATTATACTATGTATGATAAGTATGGGCTGGTTGCCCTGTTCGTGCAGCCTTCAGGATGAAGAAGATGACAGTTCTTGGTTTCCCTTCATTTACACTAGAATGATTTAAGCCAAAGCTGAATCCTGACAGGCACTTCCTGTCCTGCACACACTCCCTTGTCAAAAAGCTCTACAGAATACACCAAAAGAGGATTAGCTGTGCTAGATGTCTGCCTGTCACTTGGAATTGAAAATCTCTGCAGCACTAGCTGTATTCTATTTTTATACCTTGGAAACCCATTGCCATGCAGCAGCTTCTGAAAAAGGAATTTCATTCACACTTTTTTTTTTTGCCAAATGTGTCCTAGGAAGAAAAGGACCACAAACCAATTATTCCTTGATTAATTCCTAGACATCCCGAGGGACCATTGCCTCATCCTATGGCATCCTTTCTTAACCCTCCCCAAACTGGAAATTCTTTCCAGAAGTATTGACTTCAGTTCCCAGAATTCTCAGCAGTGTTTATGCTGCCAGGATTATTCTGAGAGTTAAAGTCTATGTACCCAATGCACACTCAGACTTGCAGAACCCATGTCACGAGATACCATGCAGTATCTAGATTCTGTAGGACTATCAGCACTCATGGGCAGTTTATCGTAAGTCATAGCCAGAGGTGAAATTCAGCAGGTTCTAGCAGATTCGTTAGAACCAGTAGTAAATTTTCTAAGCAGTTCAGAGAACCGGTTGTTAGAAGAAATCTCCTTTTGTTTTGTTTTTTCC
>JANHFJ010002903.1:120148-132895 GCA_032468195.1 Cerberus rynchops
AATGATTATATTTATAATAGTTTAATCCTTTTCTTACTTCTTTTATAGTAAATTAATCAAAGTGCTGATAGCAGTTTAATTATATAATTACATTTTTGATCATTTATTGTGTACATATATGAGTGTGTGTTTTTTATTTAACATTCACTGAACTAATAGCATGGGTGCATAAGTTTGAAATAAATGATTCTATAGTAGCCATAATGTCATTGACTCTAAATGTTAAAAAGCAATAGTAGTAACATTTAGGCAGATACATTGAGGAATATTTTCATTACTCATATTTCAGCTCCTGTACAGTTTGAGCTACACCTGTGGGCAGCAAGAAGCCTAAAGGTTCTGGCTTTATATGTAATGGAAGGCTGTACTTAGGCATTGGCCGTTCACATTGTCCTAAGGATAATGATGGAGAACAGAGTATTTTGGGCAAGCTTTTTTCTTCTTTCCTTCCAGTCAGCTGTTGCTTTGGAATGGAATCAGATATACTTGGCAATTTTTGCTTTGTAGTTGCTGCTGTTTTCCTTCTAATTTCTTTCTGATTCTTAATTGCCTGGAATGAAACAATTGAACACTCACTGTGATTCCTAGAGAATGTATCCAAGGATTTGCCATAATCCATTTGCACGTTTTACTAAATATATTTAATATATTTGCTATTTCAAACTTCTTTTCTTTCATTCTTTTATCTCCAGCAACTTGCCACCTGCCCTTTGCACCCCATTGAAACTGTATTTGTATCTCCTAGAACTCACCTATTTAATACACCCATTATCACTACTCATTAACTAATCAGCATTTTATATGCCTCTTATTATTTTTTGTTGTTGTCTATCATTTAAAAAATAATCCCGCTCTCCAATAGTGTAACAATAATTACAGCAACACGGGCTGCCTGATTTTGCAGCTTTTTAACCATGTAATAACAGTTAGCTTATTTTTAAAATTCAGCAGCTACTCAACAAGGCTAAATATTGTTTGATAGTTTTCAGGAGTTCAAAGAACAAGTTACTGTGTGAACAAAGTAAGTGTAAAACAGCAGTTTTAATGAACTATGTTTGTTTCAGACCAAAATAAATTCCAGCTATGTCCTGAAGAAATACGAAGTTCAGAATATATCACACAACATATCATGAAATAGGAAAGTAATTATTTGAAGGAAAAAAGATTGTGGTCTATAGAAATTCTCAATCATCCAGGTCATGGTTGTCCCAAAGGTGTTTTTTTCAGAAGAAGCTTCTTTGATGAGAAGTGAAAGATTTCAAGGGAAAAAAATCAAGAAAATCCCATTGGCTTTTGAAAAAAAAAAAAAAACAGCTTTGGGACATAAGATTTGAGATATCTCTAAGTTCAAAATCACATTTTGCATGTTTCTCAACCAAGTAACATAAAAAAAAACAAGTGTAGCTAAGCATTTTTTATATTTACTTAATCTATTCAGAAAGCCGGACTAAAATATTTTGGTAGGCTATTAAACATTCTTGATGAAAAATCACTTGCCTCTTTCAGCCACAGTTTGCTTAATGTTTCTTCTACACGATCTATAATGGCACTAGGTGCCTCCCAATGGTTTCTATGCCTCTGAAAATAAAATAAAATAAAATAAAATAAAATAAAATAAAATAAAATAAAATAAAATAGTTTGGGAGAACAATTAAATATGGTACTTCTGCAGTCAGAAAAGTATTTTTTAAACAGGAAGTCCCAGCAAAATGATAATGTCAATAATAAGGATTCAAAATAAAATAAAAATGCCAAAACCAATCCAAACATCTGGCTGACTGTGCAATGAATCATAACAATAAGAAGGTTCTTACAGAAATAATTAAAAAAAAAATAAAGCTAATGAATTTTGAATATATATACTTGTGATTAAGTTAAATAAGAATTGTAGGGGATCATACTTTCTATGATGCAATTTATGCAAAGCAAAAAATTGTTACATTTTCAAAATCAGTTTATTGGCAATAACCACTCTTGAAACTTAGGAAACCCTAGAAGTAGATTTTTAAAACATCTTTAGATATTTGCTTTCTCAATTGTTTCTATGGAGATTAAACTCTAGCAAATGACAACCTTTGCTGAGGCTTTTAAAACACTGGCACCCAATTCTCCTTAAAAATGCTCAAAACTACCTATTGACAAATGCAGATAAAGAAGAATCAAAACTTGACTTATACTAACTGTAAAGGAACAGGCTTTTGTAGGCCAAGATTCCTTGGGTAGAAATAGCTTTGAATCCCACTTCAGTTCTTGAGGCTTGTGAGTGATGAATTTTTCTTTTGAGCTAGACTTTTTTTTTTCATCTTTCAGAGGAGGCAGTCCATAAACTGAAGCAAATTCACAAACAAACAATAGTTTATGCTTAGTAACCATACCACACTATTTTTAACAATAGAAGGATTTAAGCCTGCAATCCAAAGTAGGCTAAAATAATAGAATGCAAATTGTCTACACTAAGAATTTAATTTATGGTAGGAATATCTCTGGCTGACATTGTGGCAAGATCAAACACAAGAAACGGGACTCCGTGTTCCTGTGCTGATTTCTCCCCATTGGTGGGCTCTGAAAGGAGCCAAAGCTGCCCTGTAGGGGCAGAGAAGCAAAGAGGGTGCCCTGTAAGGCCATGGAGAGTCACAGCTCTCCTGCTGGAACAGGTTTTTTTTTTTTTTTACCTCTCAGTCACAATGAGGAGAAGAGGCAGTCTAAAGATGGCTGCCACGAAGGTGGGACAGCTAAGACTGGTCCTGGAGTGGAACAGCTAAGATTGGTCCTGGAGTGGAGTTAGTGAACAGTGTCTGGAATAGGGTGAGAGGATTCCTTTTTATTTAAAATCTACCCCAAACGCGAAAAATCCAGGAAAGAAGCACAACTATTTGTTAAAGCACAACTATTTGTTAAAGCAGTGATTTAAACAATTTGAGAAAAATCTCAGAATTTAAAGAAAAGAATCAAGGGAAGAAAAGCAAAAAGGAAAAAACAAAATCAAACTGAAAAATACAGAAAATCAGACTTTTAAATTGGACAGGTATTGTTTTGGAAAGGCATTTTGAAATGCTGTAACTATTTACCTAAAAATCTAACTTTGTTTCTATATTTTGGATTATTATTCAACCTGGTTTACATTGGATTACATTGAAATCTAGGTTTACATTGGTTTATATTGAAATCTACCTGGTTTACATTGAAATCTAAACTGAGAGTGCCATCTGCTGATGAAAGACTAGTATAACATATCCTTAAAATTTGGAAAACTTTGACAAGGATTTCTTTTATGCACCTATGACTTGACCATTGGAGATTTAATTAAGAGAATAAGAAAGATATCTTCATTAAAGAAATCCCTATTATCAAAATACAAGATTGAACTCATAAAGTGGATTTAAGGAGGTTCTGGAAAATTTCTGGGACTATTTTAAGGAATAGATTGATTATCTATGAAATACAAAAAAATATGAACATTGATCACTGGAAAAGAGTAAGACTTATTAAAATAAGATGAGCTGCTCCACCAGGAGGAAATGAGTGGAATGTGGGAAGAAATGGCATCAATGTTCAAAGCATCAAGGACATTCTGATAAGAAACTACAAGGAGATTAAGAACTTAATGCAAGGCATAGATGAAAAACTGGAAAATATTCTACAAAGGACAATGAGTGATCAAGACTCCCAGGAAAAGGAGGAGCCAATGGAAGAGCAAATGAAAAAGCAGAACAGACAAACAAAACAACACAACACAATAAGAAGGAGACAAAAATAAAAGCAATAATGTCTGATGAAATAAACCAAGGGGAAAACATTATAAGAGATTTTAAAAAGGGAACCAGAGATGCAGGCAGACATTTTTGAAAGGGAGATAGGAGCATGGGCAGATATTTTGAAAGCTAGACAATGGAACAGAGAAGAGATGGGAGAAATGTTTAAAATGTATAGACAGGACACAGATTCAGATAGGGATAAAGATCCAAGAGAGGAATATGGGAGGTAAGTTTAAAAAAAGAACAATTAAAGCTTTAAAGTGGGAAAGAGATGATGGATAGAAAGAATTTGTTTTTAAATATAATGATGGCATGATCAAAAGTTAGAATAGGGATAGAAATAAAAGGGGGGGAATATTAGTATACACACAGTTATATAATGATAAAAACAATAACAAGTGGGAAGATCAGAAATCGAATGATATTATTAAATATGTTTAAACCATATTGTGATTGGCATTGGAATAACATATTGAAACATTAAGTAATTAAATAATGAAAGACTGTAATTTAATACAGATATGTGTATTAACACTAAAACTACATAAGCTGGATAAACATAATAAATATGATTAATATTATTATTTTTATTGTACTAAATGTATGACACCCAGGTGCCACACTGTTCATGCATTAATATGATTGTATTGTAAAATAAAATGTAAAACCTTAGAAAAAATAATTTATGGTAATAACAAGCAGAGTGTGTGCTATTCTTATTACTTTAGAAAAGGCAGGGCCATTTTTAAAATACAATGTAAAGTCAAATAAGATATCCTTGGACACCAGTAATTTTTCTGGTAAACAGATGGCAGTGGATTTCCCTTCTTTGATATTTTTTTAACTTCCCAATGTACTTTATCCATAACCAATTAAGAAACAGCCATTTTAAAACATGCCTAGACTATGTTAAAAAGAGAGAGAACTTTGGAAGTTGTTTTAACATGAGATTTTAAAACGAAAATACTGTAATAAAAACTATGTGGATGAAAGTTTTCACCTGCAAATTTTCACTTAAGTATCTACAAAATGGCCCCAGAAAAAAAAAACTTGTTAGCAATAGGCTTACCAAAAAAAAACCAAAAAAACCCCCAAACCCTCATCCAGCTTCTCCTTCAAGTGTCATTGGGCACTTTGCAAAGTATGCAGATACTGGATTTAATTATATGATTACAATAACTGTCTATTAAAAACATTAAGTACATTATTCCTAATGAATACTGAATAATCTTCTAACTCAATAACTATTTGCTTTTAGTCGGCAACACACATTATTAAAAAGATAGACAGAATTAGACATATGAACTAGTTCTGAAAGTTCAGTAGAATTAAAGAAAAGTAAAATGAATTCTATGGGTCAGATTAAAGATTTAATTCAGAGGTGTCAAACTCAATTTCAATGAGGGCCGCATTAGGGTTGTGTTTGATCTTGGGGAGTCGGGGTTGGTGGTTGGTGGGCATGGTCAGGGTGGGTATGGTCATCTCAATGTCACTCATTGAGGTTCCATTTTCTACAGCAATGGCCTCCTGCAGACCCCTGTCAATGAAAACAGAGTGTGCAGCCTCCCTGGGCCTCCATTTTCACTGGCAGAGGGATGTAGGAGGCCATCATTTCATTGCATTTCGTACCATGTATGTCTGTGCATGTGATGAATAAAATTTGATTTGATTTAATCGCGGCCAAAAACAGAGCCCAGGTGGGCTGCATGTGGCCCCACTGGTAGAGGCTTATAGAAGGCTGTCATGGTTGAAATGAAGCCCAAGTATGGCTTTCATGATCTCCCTAAGCTCCATTTTCGCTGGCAGAGGCACCACAGGCAAGTCCTTCACTGTTTCCAGAGTGGCCCCATAGGCCAGATCTAAGCATCCTGCAGTCCAAATCTGGCCCCCAGGCCTTGAGTTTGACACCCCCGATCTAATTAGTCCAAGATCCTGGTTCCCACAATAAATGGCTTCTTCCTTATACTGGTAGTTACAAAAGTTCATTTAGTGACCATTCAAAGTTACAACTGAAAAAAGTGACTTACAATAATTTTTTTTACAGTTATGTCCTTTGCAGGATCCCCATGATCATGTAATCAAAATTTAGATGCTTGGCAACTATTTCATATTTATGACCATTGCTGTGTCCCAAAGTCATGTGATCACCTTTTTCAACCTTCTGACAAGCAAAGTCAATAGGGAAGCCAGATTCACTTAACAGTCAGATCCACTTAACTTATCAACTGTAGTGATTCACTTAACAACTGTGGCAAGAAATGTTGTAAAATAGGTAAACCTCACTTAACAAATGCACTTAACATTAAACAATTTTGGCCTCAATTGTGGTTGTCAGTCAAGAACTACTGATACTGTTTCTTAATAATTGGCCTTACCTAGAGCTGAATATAGACAGAAGTCCACTTCAAGCAAACAGACCTGGGCATCATACAAAAAGCTAGTATATCCTGATGGGCAAATTTCTATTTGAGTACAAATTATAGGTTTAGATTTAGATCTGCCCTGCACTCCTGTGATTATTCTGGTAGTGTGAGAGCTGATTCTGGTATTGTGCATGAGTGGGAGAGGATTTCCAGGGCATCTGGAAGTCTGGAGATGTATTCTGTATCTGAATGTATTCTGTGTCCTGTGTTTTCTGTGATTGTACTGATGGAGACTCATTCAATTTCACTGCATACATGTTGTGCATTGACAATAAAGGATTGGATTAGATTGGCTTGAAAGAAGAGCTATAGACTTAAATTTATTTTACATTATAAGAATGAAAGCAGACAAATTAACTCCTTCATTTGGAACTTATTGACCAAAACAATTGTTCCATGTTACTATAGCACAATACACCAAACTATTAACTGTGAGAATCTATGTCCAGTTAAATCTTGTATGAAATTTGGAAGAACTGCAGCATATATACCACTTTCCACAAAATGTACAGTTTCGTGGATCACAATCTATCATTAACATTGCTATTTTTGTATCTGTGAAGTATGGAAAACACAATCTATAGCTTAGACTATTACTTTGTCATGTCCTAAAAGTGAAAAATTGGAGCTACTTCCTTGAATTTTATACTTATTAATATATAAAGATTAGCTGAACCTTAAACCTCTCCCAGAATTAATGTTGGCACATGAATCCTATATATAGAGTGCCAAATGGAACTCAGAACAAATATTTTGTTAACTATCACTAACAGATAACCTTTCTTGAACTTGTTCTAAAAAGTAAATAATAGCTACATGGGGCTCAACCTATGTATGTTTCCATTCCAGAAAATTTATGGTCATGGATGATATTTCAAACACATCTTTGACTTCTTGAAATATCTTTGTCCCAATATCTATTAATGTGAGAAGATTATTCCTAAACTGTAAAGTTTATATAATCCATGTGAAGTTTTATACTTACCTTAAAATATCAGCAAAGACTTACTTTTGCTTAAACATTGTGATTTGAGCTTTAGATTTAAAGGGTCCCTGGCATAACTTGTCACAAAATTTGGTATTCCTTGTTCATACTGCAAAGGGAGGGAAAAACAAAGCAGAAAATATGGTTTTGATGGCAAGCAACTATAAAGACATGATTCATGAATTGTCCTCCAATTAGGCATTCATAATGGTTCATTAGAAAAGTGAAAACTTTGCCATAGTGACAAGTGGCTTTTCCTTTTTGTAATCTCCTGCTATGACACTCTGAATTGAAACTATTCTGCTCCTCTCTTGCTTCCATTTCAATTTTATCAGTTGGTATTTATTTATTCAGGCTTTTTTCTTGGTTTTTAAATCTCAAATCTGCATTGGTAGATCTTTTGAATAATTACTCTAAAATAAACAAATTAATATTAAATAATCCAGGAACAAATCTCAAATAATCTTACTTTGGAGACATTATGTCCAGATCTAACTCTCTGGAGAAACTTCTAATGCTAGTAGAGGTGGAAGGAAGGGGAAGAAGAAGATTGTCTGTGGAAATTCTCAATCAACCAGGTCATAGTTGTCTCAAAGATGCTTTTTCAAAATGCAACTGCGCTTGAGGAAGAAGAACAAGACATTTCACTTCTCAACCAAGAAGCTTCATCAGTTGTGGTGGCAGCGGGGTGGGGGGGAGAGCAGGAGAGAGAGAGAGAAGGATAATAGTTGAGACTAGATGAGGGTGAGGTAATGGAAGGATAGGTTCTGACTTATTCTTTTGAAAAAGAGATAAAAGAGGCTATTCACAATGGAGAGAGATGGATAAGACACAACCTATTTCCAATCTACAACACAGCCCTTGTAACAATTCCAAGAAAATTCCATAAACAATTGCACTCTGATTCATGTGACCCTGAGGGCAAAGATAAACTTCCAAGTGGCCTCAAGAGCTCTTGGGAGAATGCTAACAACCAGATCAGTGCAAAGAAACACAATCCTTCCATTCCCCTCCCACACCAAGTGGTTAGAACATATATTTCCACCCTCCACCATCCAGTCTCCACTGTCAATACCTATCCTTCCATTCCCCCTCTCCCAACAGCCATCACAACTTATGAAGTGTCTTGGATGTGAAGCAAAATATTTTGTTCTTCTTCCTTAAGGAAAAAACAGTCCAGTTGCTTTTTGAAAAAGCACTTTTGAGAAGGAGAGGACAACTAGCAGCAAAGTGGATAAATTGTTATAATGGCAATAGATGTATCATTGGGAGACCTGACAGATGAGATTGGGGACAGAATATCCTGGACAAAATTTATTTACATGGTAACTAAGAGTTGACAATGACTTGATGACATATAATTAATCCATCTAAGAACTGAAATGAATTTCTTTCGGGCTACTAGAAAACATTGTATTTGTTCTTTCTCTTAAGGTAAAAGGACCTGCTATCACCCTTTTTAAAATTAAGACAGAGATCAGAATGAAGTTATCTTTCAGTTTTCATACTTTGCAGTTCAAGAAATGTGGTAATAATAAAATGCACATATGGGGTTACTGCGCAAAAGAAAACGAACATTTAATGACATATAATGTACTATAAATGTACGTATTGTGGTTTTTTAAATCATAGTCGGAGCAATGAACATACGCAAAAAAGACAGAACAGAAAAAGGCTGACATTTATTGCTATTAATTATTGCTACATTCTCAGTGATAAACCATATGTTCATTTCTTTAGAGGCTCTAAAGATCATAAAACAATCTGTTAATAATACATGGTACTTTTAAGTAAGAAATAAGTTTTCCAATTAGTCTGGTAGTTTGATAATTGGCCACACATAGAATGCACACACAATGCTTGTAGTAGGTCTCATACCCTTCCCTGTATTCTGTATTCTAATCCAAAGTAGAAGTTTAATTCAAAAATATATTGCTGGAATATGGGGTGCCTTAATATTAATCTTGTAATGCTCTATAATAATGTTAGAGCATATATTATCTTTTAAAGATCTCAATTACATAAATAAATAATCTGAAGATGTTTGAGCAAGGTTTATACATAAAGTCTCATAAACATACTGATGGTAATAAAACTATTTCTCCTTTTCACTCAAATCTGGACAACAGCTCAATGATTTGGCTAGATGGCTAAAACCACTAATGAATTGAATTGGAGATGAGTTGTTAAAACAGTGCTCAGTCCAGGTTAAATGGATATACAATATACTGTACACTATAATAGGGTTTTGCAAGATGATGTTATTCAACTTATTCTCGATAGAACTTTTTTGTTCCTTAAAATCAAGTTCACAATATGTGATGGAATAGCTGGGATGACCTGGGGAGATAAGGAGAAGAGATGCTACCTAAGAAACAGTGAGACAAAAGAGTGAGGAGCTCCCTTCCAATGACTTATAGATCAAAGAAAGAAACTTAGGAAAAACCCACCCTAATTAGTCAAGCAGTTAGAAGTGGTGGCAGGAAGTTTATACCTTCAGACTTGCAAGATTCTGTTAATGTAGCCTTACAATAAAGTAGAATTAGTGCATCTGGTCATGTTTCCTATCTGATTATGAGAGCTGACGTCAATCTTGTAAGTCTAGAAGCCAATAAGGAAACCGACAAAACATCCTTAATCACAATTATAAATTTCTATTTGCTGCATTCCAGGGAGGTACCATGTTTTCCCAAAATTCTACCAGTATCTTTTGCAACAATCGTGCAGGCAATACAAATGAACTACAAAGAGAAATCTCTTTGAAAAAATATTATGAAATACAAAACAAAAACAAAAACCCAGTGAAATAATTGCCATATGTGAATCATTTCAAAAACACCTCTTGCATGAAAACATTACATTAGAAAAGGTTATTGTCTCAGCTCTGTTCTCAAAGCTTCACAGCAATAAAAGTAATATTGCTAATTTAACAATATCACAGAGGGGCTAATTTACAACTAATTCATGCTGTGAACGAGTGGAGAAAACCAATGGAACATAAGTAGAAGAAATAAATTTTAAGTTGAACTAGCCTATTTAAAAGTACTTGCGTCTAATAAGAAAACTTAAAAATTATCCAGGCACTAACTGAGCAAGGGGACTGAAGATGAATATTCCAATAGTTCAAAAATTTCCTAATACCCCCCTGAGACTTCAAACAATTTTTCAAAGGCTATTATTAGCCACATAAACTAACCCTCCCAAAGGGCAGTTAAATATGATCCACACCACAATCTTCATCTGGCCAAGGCTTTTGCTTTCAAGGGTACTACTTTGCCGAAAATGCACCTTTTTTATTTGTTGGAGGACACTTACAGAGAGTTCAAAATAGCAGTTCAGAAAACACAGTAAAAATCCTGCCCCCTTTTTAATCTATGTTGTGTCTGCTACTCATGTTCATAAGTAGGTAAAGCTTTGATTGAGTGGTCATAGCTCCCATCTTGTTGTTTTTGAGCCACTCAAAGGATACACTATCTTTGTTACTGTTTTGTAGCTCATACAAAATAGAATTGTTATCACCTATATAAAGTAATATAGGTCCCAGATAGAACATATTGATGATTGCAGATAATCATTAATTATCATACAGATAATTGCTTTAGCCTCAGCTGAATGTTTACCTGTCTGTAATCATATGGTCTGGGATCATGGTATATGTTGCTGGTAAATGTTCCCATCTTCACAAACATTAACTTGGATTTATAGGAACCTGTAAAAGGAAACCTGGTAACAATCTTCGTTTGCTTGTTCTCTTCAGTGACTGGAACAATCAATCCTGATCTTATTCTATGCAATTCTTCAAAAAATGTTTTCTTTTTTTCCTTTTTTTTCAGCTCTTGGTACTTTCCAACTGGCTTACATGAAGATAAGTAGACTTTATAGCTAAAATCCGGTGGTTGCCACATCCACACTTCTCTTTCTGGAGGGGCTTTGAACTGCTGTGATGTACGGATTTGATTTCGTTCTAATGCTAACTCCAGCTTTGTAGCAAATCTTTCTTTTGAGTCAAAAGAACATTTGGATGGCTTCTTGATAAGGGCACTGGGAAACATTGTCTACTTCTCCCCTTAGGTCTGAAAAAGTTTTTTAAAATGAAATTTATTATTATTGGTTATTAATTTGGTATTCTATGGCAGTGAATAAATATATTATTCTAATATCAACATCTAATATTACATGAATTCCCTTTTGAGTATACTTATAATATTTTCATCAGTGCATATTATTACATTTACAGGAGAATGTCCTTCAATAAAACACTCTCAGAATTAATAACTAGAAGATATAGAAAACATTGGAGTTGTGGCACATCTCAAGCTTATACAACACAGTGCTAGCCATGAGAATTAGGTACAGAAACAAAAAAAATTACAAGCAAAATAGCAGGAATTTCTTTTAACAAAGTTATGAAAACTTATTAAAGAACACAATCCATGAAGAGAAACAAGCATTGTACTTCATGGGGGAGGGGAGAGTTGTGTTTGTGTGGAGAGCCTCAAAGAAATAAAGCAAACTCTGTCCTATGAAAATAACTGTTTGGGGGAAGAATGGCAGAGAATCATCAGTAACAAATAAATATATTAAATCACCAGTTAGCCTGCAAGCTAGACAGACTGTGTTCCAACAAAAGTATGAGATATAGAATATAGAGTGTAATGGCCAATCATGTGATTTCCTCTGAATCAAACAAATACATATTTTAAAAGGTAACCAGAGTAATTTAGTGACAGTAAAATGTAGAATGAATCAAACATGTTAAATGGTTTTACTCACCTTCACCTATCTCAAAATGATCATGCTGACTTTGCTTCAAAATGTTAGAACAAACCAAGCAAAGAAAAAAAAAATCACAGTAGTGTTTGCTCTGGAAGATGTTTATGCCTGTTTGTAGCACAAAGAAGCCTGAGTGCATAATTGTATTCAAGTCATCTGGGTTGCTAAGAAACAACAATTTTGCCTTAGGACTTCATTTACAATTTACATTTAAATGCCCCTGAAAATAGTGTCTCTGTAGATGGAATAAGGTTAATGTGAAACCTGGCAACAAGGATACCCATTCAAGGACTTTATTTGAACTGCTAGGAATCAAAAAGAAGAAACAAAAAACTGTTGAAGAAATTTTTTTTGCAAGATCCCCCCCCCCTTTTTTTTTTTTGAAAATGAGATTCCAAATAAATATTATAGTTACTAGTAAGTATATCACCACCATCACCACTGCACTGTAGTATAAATTCTCTCACATTGTTATGTGTTATATCATTCTTTCATACTACTGTAGTACATCAGACATTAGAATCTATAGTAATACATCAGACACTTAATCCATTTTTACAATATGGAAATCAGTACAACTACAAATACAACATATGAAACAATCAATATATTATTATCACATAACTATAACAGCTACTTGGGACTAGTTTATTAGGGCTTGTGTGTTATTCGAGGCAGCAAAATTATGTTTAGATATGTTTATTTATTTATTTATTTTATTAAATTTCTATACTGCCCCATCTCCCAAGGGACTCGGGGCGGTGCACAGCAGGTAAAAAACACATCAAATACAATTAAAAGCAGTTTAAAA
>JANHFJ010002908.1:4146-15375 GCA_032468195.1 Cerberus rynchops
GGGTTGCTGGAGCAGAGGACATTGGTGACTTCAAGTCTGATTTTGTTTGCTGCATCTGGGTTGATTTTGGTTAGGCTAGCTTCAACTCTGCATATAATGTTAATCGAGAGACAGCAGCACAGCCAACTAGCCCAGCACACCATGCCCTCCCACCAGTATTTATAGAGAGACAGCAGCTCCGGTCACACACTTCTTGCACTGGCAGGAAGCAGAAGGCACCAGCCTGAAGATGGCAAGTGGGATCTCGTTGAAAGGTTGCGAAGAGATTCTCAAACTTACACGGGAAAAGATCCAAATAAACCTAGACCTATATATAAAAGCAGAACACATTGTTTATTAGTGATCAAATATTTATGTGAAGTAATTACAGTGTGGTAAAACAGAAATGCCTGTTTGTGCCATACATCCTGCAACAAGTAAACATATATATACTTTGAGAATCATAAAAATAGAATTATGTTTTAGGTTATTCTTACATTTCTTCATTACGTCACATGTTTAGTTCATGTTCAGTATTTTCAGTTAGGAATTAGAAGCAGACCTAACTTTTTTTTTATTGATATATAATTTATGGCCTACTTTCCTTTCAAAGATTGGTGCCTAGATGACTGCAAGTAAAGCATAGAGATTGATCTTGAGCCAGCTCTGTTGTTTTGGTTTTATTTCAGACTTGTGGTGATGATAAAAGGAGATGGAATGCAATCCCTAGCTAATAGCTATCATACTGATGGAGAGGATTGATCTGCCTACTTTTTGTTTGTTTGTTTAAAGCTACTGGTAGTGTTTTTTAGAGGTACATTTTTATCCCTATTTAGAGGTGGCAGAGATTGAATCTACAGCTTTTATCATGTAAAGCAGGGATGTCAGACTCAAAGCCAAGAGGCCAGATTCGGCCCATGGGTTACTCAGATTTGCCCTTTGGGGCTGCCCTGGAAATAGTGAAGGATCGGCTCACAGGGCTCCCACTTTGTTTTTAGTGGCCACAATATTCTGCAACCCTCTCCCAGTGACAACAGAGTTCAGGAGGGCTGTGTGTGGCCCTCCCAAGCTCCGTTTTCACTGGTAGAGGGATGCAGGAGGCCATGGCAGCCAAAAATGGAGCTGGGGAGGCCGTTTTCACTGGCAGAGCACTTGGGCCGCCACAGGCATCCTCGACATGAGTGACATTGATCCAGCCACGCCCATCCTGGCCACACCCACCCCAGCCCTCCAAGGTCAACACAACCCTGATGCGGCCCTCAATGAAATTGAATTTGACATCCCTGATGTAAAGCATATGCTGTAGCCTTATACTGTGCTCCTACCATCTTTGGAAGATTTATTTATTTAGTTTGGAAATATTTATAGTTTTGTGTTATATAATTCTGGGTAGCTCATAACCACAACAATAAAAGCATTTAAGGAGCAATTAAAAAAACCTCCCCCCTCAAAAAAATCCCTAGCCAAGTACTCTAAAGCAACACTCCACAGTAATGCAACATACACTGCACTCTAGCCTCACTCAGTGCTTAGAGAATAGCCAGCTTTTAAAGGTTTTCCAGAAGGCTAGAAAAATCTGCTGGATCTTTCGGGCAGAACCTGCTCTTGAGAAAGTGCACTTTCAGCCACTTTGGATGTCAACCTTTAAGAAAAGGGACCTGAAAGACACTCACCTTACCTAATTTGATGGAATGAGCAGATGTTCTTAGAGAGAGATAGTTCTGCAGATAACCTTGCCCCGAGCAGAGCTTTAAAGATGACAACCAGCACTGCTATGAATTGAATTTAAAGTTGTGAAAAATAAACATGTATTATATTAATTAAATATGACCATAAAGAGATAGATTGAAATATTTTGTATAGAAGTCCTTAAATCTTGAATGTGAGTGTTATTTTAGTTAATTAATTGAAACATTTATAGCTCCCTTAGTTTCATAAACATAAGATAAAATTAAGCAGTATATTAAAAATCTAAAATAGTACTATCCAAAATACAATAATGGAAAGGCACAGATTTTTAGCAGTTGGATATGGCTGTGCTGTGGTTTGAATGCAGAGGGAAAACAACATATCTTTATCACTGAAAAACAAATGCTTTTGATATCAGCCCACCATCCAGAAAGAAAATGTTCCAAAGCAGAAGATGATCCAATAAAGCACATCTTCGTTTACATCCCCACAAAACATCTCCCTCAAATGTGGGGTGCTGAGGAGATCCTAATATGCAGGCAGGTACATACTGGGAGGAATGTTTTCAAATACTGACATTCTCAATTATGTAGCACCTTAAATATCATTACAAGATCTTAGGTCTGATTAATAAAACACAGAATTCATTTAGTGTCTCATCGGCTCTAAAAATGTTCCAGATTATAACCTCATTGTTGTCTTCTGTACTACTTTCAGCTTCTGTACCATCTTTAGACTCGTATAAAGAACACTGAAGTAGTTTAACTGAAAGGTTGTCAGAGCATGGGCTACTGTCCATACACTATTGCCATTCCTGTCTGCAGCTGACATACCACTAGCAGCTTGTTAAATGTACTCTGGGTTGAGGAGACCATTTTGGCCTTGACTAATAATTGAATCTAGCAGGACATCAAAGCTCTGTATCTGGTCTTTCAGAATTACTTAAGTCCCATACTTTCTCTATTTTCATGAGAGGGAAAGATAATACCAAATTCAGACTCCTCTGATGAATTCACACAATGTGTTTGTATAGCAAGTGTGACAGAATACATCACTATAAGGACCCCATAACTTGACATTTGGGAGTGAGCAACATTTTATAGTCTGGAAAAGAACTGCTGAAAAACAGGACTTCCTACTCCATTCCTAGATAGCCACCTGAGTAAGAAACTAGTTTTGATGCTACCAAAAGCCACTGAAAGAGATCAACAGCATTGCGCTTCCACTTCTGGTTATGATTTCATGCAGTTGTTTTCCAAGAAGTTACGGATGCAGGTATTCTGTGATCTTCTGTGGGTAATCATGTATTTGTTAAATGGTTGTAAATATATTAGTTTTAATTTATTCTCTAGCAATCAGTTATAGTTCTGAAAAGGTCTCCCTATTTTTTATGATAGAGTCTGAAGGATGAAGTTTGCAAGTGAGCAGTAGTTTAGATTAAAGCTAGTAAGTATGATAATGAACAATAGAGGCATGTTTTTATTAGATTAGAAATATTATTTCTTAGAACTCAAGGTGCAAATTATGCTGTGCCATGATGTTTCTTTCAAGCACGTAAGAAAAAATTAACATATCTAAATTGGATCAGCCTGAATAGGTTTCCCTGCTGTTTCATCTTTTCAGCTGCAGTCAGGCTGTAAAGGCCCGCAGGTGGATCCAAACAGCAATTTCAAGTCCATTTTCAAAAGTCTTACTCCGGTAAATAATTATAGTAACTTCACATTGAATCTCTGCAATAAATGTCAGCAAAAATATTTTACATAAACCACACTGAAAGCTAATCTTAATTGCAAATATAGTTTTCATTCATTTTGTTCCTAGAAAACATTTTGAACTAATGTTTTTTAAATATATATTAGAAGTTTTTTTTAACACATCTCTATCTCAAAAGGATAGAGTTATGCTGATTATGATGTAATTAATATTTAGATCAAGAAATTATGGCCAAAGAGATCTAGGCTCCTGGCACTTTCAATCCCAAACTCATTGGGTAATTGTGAACATGTCTGTTACACCTTGCTATCCTGTATTTTAAAATTGTTGTGAAGATGAAATGGCTGATTATGAAAATATTAGACAAGCATTATTCTTGGAGCAAAGGGATGTGAAAATACAATAAATAAGACAGTTTTCCTTTACTTCTTTTCCTTGAAAACATAGTCTCCAGAACAACTATGAATTGAATTCATTCCAAAGGTGTTAAACCCAAGAGATATGAATGGCACCTGACTTCTGTGTGCTGGATCTGAACATTGGGTTTCATCTAATTGCACACTTAGGGTATCTGTAGGCTCTATAGATAATAATAAAATGCTAAATAAAACTATTACCATACTAGTGTTTTTCACAGACTAGGAATGTTGCTAGATTTTATCTTTCTTTGATTGCTTTTGTGCTTTTTTATTTTCTTATAACTCAGAGGTGCAGAAAGTTCATATTTTGCCCATACAGTTGGTAGGACATAGTTTTTTTGGGAGCAATTGTGGGAGCAATTTTTAATATTTGCAGAGTAAAGAGGAAAAAATGGATATTCAAAGTCTTATGGGACTTTGTTATATGTTAATTTCTCAAATTTATTATATGCAACAGAAGGCAATGTATTGCATTCCTAAATGTTTTTCATTTAAGCAGTGTTGAGATTTAAATTTACTCAACTTTAGTCTGACTGCAGTATTATGTAGCTTCAGGCCATACAAAGTTATCTCAAGCAACTCAGATCGGGAACTCACTGGAGATTTATGTGGTGGAGCCTACATGAATCCATCTGAATAGAAAAGGAAGCTGAATGAACAAGAGAACAAGGTGGAAAGATTCAGGAAATGAGAAGACAAGGTTGATTAGCATAGCAAGGAGACTCAGAGATATGTTTGGAATAATTGACATGTGGAAAATGTCTCAGAACAGAGAAACGGGTGTCTGATTTGACCCTGGCTACATTTTAATCTTGGATCTTTGATAAATGTTTCAGAACAAAACAACCTTGTCTTGTTATAAGAGTAGCACAATAGCATTTTCAGTATGACAATAGGAAAAAAGGATTCCCATTTAGCCACATGCAAAGTTTCTTTTAAAGGATGCAGAATCCTGAAAAAATAATGTGTGCCAGTATTAATTATAATGTTCTGGTTCAGCCACTTTTAAGGACATTGCTATGTTGCTTAAGCAATAGCACAATTAAATGAACATTTTTAAAAAAATGACAGCTCTTCATGGTCTTGATTCTCAATGTGAATAAAGAATCTAATTTTATGTTTTTCTACAAGAATGATTTCCCAATTGTGCCATACCCACCTGAATTTTTATAAGGCAAGAAGAAAAATCCAACTTACCCAGACTAATTAATGCATAGTAGACATGAGAAATTTAAAATTCATTGAAAACTACATGTACATATGATTGGGAAGAATTTTACTATATTAATATTTAATTACTAGAAATGAATCCTTTTCATGAAACTGGTATTTTAAACTAGATTTGAAAAATGATTTATTCCATATAACATGCATTTGCTTTTATTTTACTAATCACAGTGCTTTCAACCTCCATGCCCTTTGCATTTCCTTCAATGTTGAAAGCCCATGAAATATTTGGTAAATTTAGTTTGCGCCAAGGTAAAATACTTGTACTTAGTTTCTAAGCAGATCTGATAGATTTTCATGAAGTTACAAATTAATAAACAGAGAAGATAAAAGAGGCTGGTTTTGTTCTTTCTGTCATTTTTTTCCTGACATGTTTTAAAAAATCTATCTGTCTGAAATTGGAGAGATAAAAATAACACATCTTCAGATGGAAAGACATCAGAAACCTCCTGCTAGACATAGACACATTTGAAGGAAAAATTGTTACCTTGCATTATAGAATAGAATAGAATAGAATAGAATAGAATAGAATAGAATAGAATAGACCTTGGAAGTCTTCGAGCCCAACCCCCTCTTTAGGCAGGAAACCCTATACCATTTCAGACAAATGGTTATCCAGTCTCTTCTTAAAAACTTCCAGTGTTGGAGTAGTTACTACTTCTGGAGACAAGTTATTACATTGATTAATAGTTCTGTCAGGAAATTTCTTCTTAGTCCTAGGTTGCTTCTCTCCTTGATTAGTTTCCATCCATTGCTTCTTGTCCTGCCTTCAGGAGCTTTGTAGAATAGCTTGATTTCCTCTTCTTTGTGGCAGCCCCTGAGATATTGGAACACTGCTATCATCTCACCCCTAGTTCTTCTTTTCATCAAATTAGACATACCCAATTCCTACAACTGTTCTTTATATGTTTTAGCTTCCAGTCCCTTAATCATCTTCATTGCTGTTCTCTGCATTCTTTCTAGAGTCTCAACATCTTTTTTTTACATTATGGCAACCAAAGCTGTATGCAGTATTCCAAGTGTGGCCTTACCAAGGTACTATAAAATGGTATTAACACTTCACGTGATCTTGATTCTGTCCCTCTATTTATGCAGCCTAGAACTGTGTTGGCTTTTTTGGCAGCTGCAGCACAATGCTGGCTCATATTTAAATGATTGTCTTTGCTACTTTAACAGATGCTGATAAGGAAAAGAGGCTCCCCAGTGGAACAAAATGTAGGATATTTTGCTACATCATCTTCTTATGTAAACTAGGAGCAAGAATATAGGAAAGAAAGTGTGTAAGCAGAAACAGAAGTGGTGCTTCTCCTTTTTCACTTTGGCTCACTCTGTAATCTTTTTGTAAGGCAGACGACAACAATTAAGGAGGCAAAGACAATGTTGTCACCAGGTAGTACATAGTTTGTTGTAATCGTTTGGTAAATGAAGGTATAAAATCATACTAAAAATTCAGGATTTTGGAAGTTGCATAATGACTTTTGTGACAAAGTGCATAACTTTTGTGTATGTATGTGTGAGTGTCTAGCAATGCTAGTTATTCTTAACTTGCACTAGCAGTATCAAATTACAACACAACAACAAATAAAAACAAGTCTGTATATACAAGGAGTTCATCTACATGACTGTGAATTTGTCTTTTTTTAATATAATAATCTATTCACGCTCTTATTTATCTTGCAGGAGAGTTCTGACCTTGGATCTTTGACATTTGCTGGCCTTGGACATCAATAGAAAGGACTGCAGGAAAAAGTGGTAATTTGCTGCCTTGTTTCTACTTGTTGTCCTGTTTTGGTCCTCCCAGTTTTATTCCTGTTATTAGATAATTGGCTGGATAGAAGGCATGGTAGACAGTTGCAAATACAAAAGTTACAAATACTGTGGAAAACAATACACTTGTTTTGAATTGATGTGCGTTCTTAATTTCTTACAATGATTCAATTGATATATTTAAAATAAATATTTTTTGTGTGAAAGATTTTGTGTAAGAGGAACATAGAATGCAGAAAGTTTTGAACGGACTTTGGGGTCTCCTAGGCCAAACCTTTCCCATGGCAGTGTTGGAAGTTAGTACCCACCCCTCTCCTAGGAAAAAATGAAATATTACAGGAAACATTAAAAGGCAGGATATTTCCCCTAAAAGGTTAATAGAAATCTTAAGACAGAGATTCAGCCCTATCCCCCTGCCCCCACCAGCAGATACTTATTTGGAAGACAATAGACTGAGCTAGTTTTATTTGCAATTAAAAGGCTCCTGGCCCCAGGGTGGGACTGCCCAACTCTCCATATGGCCCCTTGGAAGGTTACAGCCACATGGCACAGACAATGAAATAGCCGAAAACCTGGTCCAAATCGGACAAGAAATACACCAGACACGAGGTCAGTCTTGATGACCGCGAGGGGTCCTTTTATTCTTAGGCGGAGTAAAACTCACGATAAGTTTTGCTGGAGGTCGTAACTGGAGGAATTTGGGTGAGCCGCGGATTTTATATTTTACCGCGGCTCCGCCTGTCGCGCTTCTCATTGGCTGGTTGCCCCAGCCAATGGGAATCGCTAGACTGGCAGCTAATCGGTTGCTAGGTGAATAGTTCGGGTAGACAGACCTGAGTGGAAGCTCTGCCTGCGCATGCGCGGTACATAACACCCCTCCCTTCTCGGATGGAGTGTTCTAGTCTCTTTGACCGCACATGCGTAGTCGTCTAGGTAAGCTGGGCGGTGCCTGTCCCTGGTCGACCGGTGCAGGCTCTGTTCAGTTGAGTCTGCGCCTCCGGAGGAAGAAGACATGTTTGGTAGGTTCTCCCTCTGTGGGTCTCCCTGCTGCGGCTGCGGCCGCGGCGGCTGTTGGGCTTCAGTGGCAGTTGTGACTTGTGGATTGCCCTGAGGTAGGTCTGCGGTGTTGCGGACGGTCGGTTGGGACCCCCAGTATATTCTCCCTCTTATGCTGTTTGGATTTTGTCCTGGGGGTTCCTCGTCTGAGTCGGTTGTCTCCTTCCTTCGGCTCCTTAGTTGGTCGACGTGCCATTTTCACAGGTGGTCGTCCTGGAGCCTTATCTCGTACGACTTCAGCCCGGTTGACCTAACTATGGTCCTGGGTACCCATTTTGGTGGTTCTGGGTAGTTCCGTGCAAAGACCCCCTCCCCTTCTTGGAAGGTCCTTATCCCGGGAAGGGACGGTGGCCTCGGAGTGGGTTGGTCATCTGGGTGAACCCTGTTTAGGGGAATCTTTATTTTGCGGCCCATAAGAAGTTCTGCTGGGCTGCGGTTTGTCGACGGGGAAGGGGTAGAGTGTTGGGCTAGGAGGAAGGTATTAATTTTATAATTTAAATCGCCGGTTTTCATGCAGCTTAGGGTGTCTTTGGTGGTTCTTACGGCGCATTCAGCCCTGCCGTTGGCAATAGGTCTGTAGGGGGCCAAGTTCTTGGCTGCCACAAGCACGTCATCAAAATAGGGTGTGACTCCTGGGATGCCCTGCAATAAACGCTCCATTAATGATTGGAATATGCCTGGGGCTGTGCTGACCCCGAATTGTAGGCGTGTGCATTTAAAGGCCCCTCTGTGGGTTACTATGGTCTGTGCTTCTGCTGTGGCATCGTCTACAGGGAGTTGTTGATAGGCTTGAGCCAAATCAAGTTTAGCAAAAATCTTTCCTTGGTCCAATGAGTGGAGTAGGTGTTGTATGACTGGTACGGGGTAGGCATGCCACTGTAATGCCTTATTTAATGAGCATTTATAATCAGCACATAATCTCACAGATCCGTCTGGTTTAATCGGGGTCACAATTGGGGGTTCCCATTTGGCGTGGTCTATGGGAACTAGAATGCCTTGGGCTATGAGTTTGTCGAGTTGCTCATCAACTTTGGCTTTTAGGGCTAAGGGGACTCTGCGAGGCTTTAACCTGATAGGAGGTACTGTGGGGTCTAAATTAAAGGAAATGGGTGTCCCCCGGTATTTCCCCAGCTCACCATTGAAGACGTCTTGGAATTCCTCGGTGATCTCTTCTTCCAGGTGGGGGGTTATGTTGTTTAAATCGGCTCCTGCGATGGTGAATCCCAGGTGTTTAAACCAGCTGAGGCCTAGAAGGCTGTTGAGGTTGCTTTTGGTGATGATGATGGGTAAAACTCCAGAGAATTTCTTGTATGTAACAGGGAACTCCCCTCGTCCCAGGATGGGGATTTGGTTTCCCTGATAGTCGCGTAGGGTTGTAAGAGCTGGTTTGAGATCTGCTGTTGTAAGATCCGGAATTAGGTGCTTGATGGTAGACCAGGATACTATGGTGAAAGGTGCGCCTGAGTCTATCTGCATTTCACAGTCCTGTCCATTTATGCTGACCGTGGTCCGCAGTTTGTGTTTGTTGGTTGTCGTGCTGGATGCTTGGTTTATGTCTATTGCTATCATGTGGCAATCGGCTTCCTGTTGCCGGGGGTTGGTGGGGGCCCATCGGTTGTTGGGGTTTCCTCCTCGGCGGTAATTCGTGCCATGTGGCCCTTGTGTTGGTCCCCGAGGGGTTTGGGTGGGTGCTTGTAAGGCTCTGCAGGCTCGCATGATGTGCCCCTTTTTGTGGCAGAAACTGCAGGTGTGTAGGTAGGGGCAGTTTGATCGGCGATGATTCCCGTTGCAGCCCCCACATGGTGTTTGGCGCGCATTTGCAGCCATCTTGGGGCCCCACGTGGGCCTTACCTGGAGAATGTCGCCATCTTGGAACAGGTCGTCGTCCCTGTCGTTGTCGTGGGTGGTTTGGAAGACTTGCCCTTGCCTTGGTCTTCTCGTTTGGGGATATGAGGCTTCTGCGGCCAATGCTTCCTCGATCGCTGTTGTTAGGGAACAATTCGGTCTGGCTACCAGTCTCCATTTGAGTTTGTCATCTTGGAGACCCCACACCAGTCTGTCCCGAAGCGTATTGTCCAGTTCTGGTCCAAACTCACAATCTGCGGCTAAAATTCGTAGATTTGCCACATAGTTGGCGATGGTTTCGCCCTCGTTCTGCTTCCTTTCGAACAGCTTGAATTGTCGGGTTAAGATTGATGGCTTCGGTGCGAAGTGTGCCTGTAGTCCGTTCTTTAGTTCGTTCCAGTCTACCTCGTGCATAGACTGGGGGGTGGCGATCGATCTTGCCACTTGGTGGACGTGTTTTCCGCAGCAGTTTAGGAAAAGTCCTTGCTTCTCCTTGTCGGTGAGACCGAGGTGATTCCCAATGAGATAGAATTCGAAACGTTCTATGAATAAGTCCCATGGTTCTGTTTGAGGGTCGAAAGGCTCGCATGATCCGACTAGTGTAGGTTTAATTGTCGGTGTGATCGTTGCCGGTGGCGCGGCTGCGGCTGGCGGGGTGGTGGTCATTTTTGTCTCTTTGGGTTTGGCTATTCTGGATGGTAGTCGTCCTTCACGATCTCACCCTCGTCGCCAGTGAAATAGCCGAAAACCCGGTCCAAATCGGATAAGAAATACGCCAGATGCGAGGTCAGTCTAGATGACCGCGAGGGGTCCCGTTTATTTCCAGGCATGAGTAAAACTCACGATGAGTTTTACTGAAGGTCGTAAGTGGAGGAATTTAGGCGCGGATTTTATATTTTGCCGCGGCTCCGCCTGTCGCGTTTTTCATTGGCTGGTTGCCCCAGCCAATGGGAATCGCTAGGCCGGCAGCCAACCCACTGCCGGGTGAATAGTTTGGGCAGGCGGACCGGAGTGGAAGCTCCGCCTGCACATGCGCGGTACACAACAGAGATAATTCAGATATTTGGAATGAGATGCCATTAATACGCTAATGAAGTAAATCCACACTGCTTACTACCTTCTAACTGCAAGGAAACTGTTGAAATTGGTCTAATGTTGATAACGAGACAGCTGAGGCAGAACTAGCAAAATAATCCCAGATAAGGCAAAGGTACTGTTGCTAAGGAAAAAAAAAACTAGATTCTGGTTTTGATTGTATTAATTATGTTTTATATTTTGTATTTTCAACTGTTGAATGTTGCTTTGCACATTTGTTGGAATAAACAAAGCAGAGAATATATCGAGTATTAAATAAATATCTAGATCTACAATAGCAACTATGTGATATAAGACACAAAAATGCATGTTCAGCAAGTCTGAGAGAGATTTTCTAAATCGTGAGGCTAAACCTGAGCTTTGTTTGATGTTTCTGATTTTAGTGTTTGGTTGTTTTGTGTTTTTTTCAATTGAGAAAATGAGAGGGTAAAAGTCTGAA
>JANHFJ010002908.1:56319-80146 GCA_032468195.1 Cerberus rynchops
GATGGTCTTTGGAGCTCTCCTGTGTATGCACATGTGATTGCTCACGTGTGCATGAGTACCTGTGCATAGTGTGTGTGCATTGCAAGTGCAAAAGCTGCGTAGATGTGCAGATGGTGCAGTTGCACATGCAGTGCTTGTGGAGGAGCCGCACACAAATGCAGATCGCACACACAAAGCATGCACTTTTCGGCACACAGTAAGTAAAAGGTTCGCCACCACTGCCCTATGTCCTCTAAATTGTATTCAGAGGCCTATTTATTAGCGTATTTTTCAGCGTATAAGATGCACTTTTTTATTTATTTATTTATTTCATTCCCACCAAAAAAGTGGGTGAAAATGTCTGTGCGTCTTAGACAGAGAATGTTGTCAGTGCCCCGCCCACCCACCAGCTGGTTTTTGGCTTCCGCACATCCTGTTTTGAGGCCCTTTCCAGGCCCTTTTTTAGCCCGTTTTCAGGGCTTTTTCAGTCAGTTTTCAGGGCTTTTTTCAGTGCATTTTGGGGGATTTTTTTTCAGAAAAAAATGGTCCATTTTGGCCTCAAAATGGACCAAAAAAGCCTCAAAAATGTGCCCGAAAAAGCCTCAAAAATAGACCCAAAAGCCTCATAAATGGGCCCAAAAAGGCCTCATAAATGGACCCAAAAGCCTCACAATGGGCTTTAAAAAGTCCTGAAAATGGGGTATACAGAGGCCAAAATGTTTTTGTTGTTATTTTCCTCTTCTAAATGTAGGTGTGTCTTATACTCAGGTATAAGTCAAAAAATATGGTACTTATTTATTTATTTATTATTTATTTATTTTATCGAATTTCTATACCGCCCCTCTTCATATTCCACTATCCCTCCAGGAACTCAAGTAGCATGTGTTTGAAGGAAAGTCAGGGTAAAAGATCAAATTATTCCTAAATCACCATTCAGCAGGGAAAATAGCTACTTGCATATAACTGGAGCTATTTGAATATATACACAAACACACTCATCTATGCAGAGCATACCTTGTATCTTTGTTTCTTACAGAATTCTGGACATTAGTCCCATCATCCCGAGTACTGAAGAAGAAAGAAATCAGAATAGCCAAGGAAGTGTCAGCTTTATTCTTATTTGTCTTTTATACTCAGAATTATAAAACAGAATTTTACTAGAATGAGTGAGTCAGCTTGGTGCAGTGGCTAGGGAATTAGGTTAGAAACCAGGAGACTGAATCTTAGTTCTACTCTGGGCATGACCTGGGTGATCATGGGCCAGTCGCTTTCTCTCATCCCAGGAAGTAGACAATGGCAAATCACTTCTGAAAAACTTTGCCAAGCAAACTGATTTGTTCATACAGTTCTGAGAATTGGACATAATTGAACAGAACAAAAACATGTCTTTGTAGTCAAGAAAGAATTAGGATCTGATAGATATTGTACCATGGATGACTAAGTACAGCTCACACTTCTGTCCTTAGTTCCTGAAATTAACACAATTCAGAAGGACTATTCAGAATTCAGAAGGATAATTGATAATTGATATGTTAGTAAGAGGGATAATAAACAGGGTTGCACAAATTGACATACCGGTAGTTTCTACCCATTGCTTCTTCTCCTACTACTTTAACGTGTTCCTAATATGTTTTTTGTGATGCTGTTTTTGATAGGTTGGACCGTTTTTTCCCTTTGTGTAGACAGATGCAAAAAATGAGTTAAGTAGTTCTGCTTTCTCCCTGTTGCTTGTCACCTTCTTGCCACTTTCTCCCAACAATAGACCAATTGTTTCCTTGACTTTTTTCTTGTTTTTAACATGTTGGAAGAAGCTTTTTTGTTATTTTTTTTTTTACTTTTGTTGCAAGTCTTTGTTGATTGTGAGCCTTAGCTTTCCTCTCTTCATCCTTGCAGGCTCAGGCTATTTGCTGGTATTGTGCCTTTTTTATGTGCCCCCCTTTCCACTTTTTGTATTTGTCCTTTTTGTCTTTCAGATTTGTCAGAGAGTTCTTTATGTAACCATACTGGTTTCTTTTGAGAGCTGTTATTTTTCTTCTTCATTGATATTGTGCTAGACTGGGCTTTTATAATCTCACTTTTCAAAAATTTTCCAAGCTTCTTGATTTGTTTTCCCCTTGAGGATTCTCATCCATGGAATCCTTCCCAAACTTTTTCTAAGTTTATTGAAGTTAGTTCTCTTAAAGTCCAAGACTGTAGTTTGACTTCGTTCTATTGCTTGTGCTTGCCTAATAGTTTGCCTAATGAACAAACTATTCTACAAAATAGCTTTGCCCAGTACAAAAAGGAACTCAGCAGGCTTCATGCAGTCCTTGAGTTACATGTTTGAGATCCTTAATGTAATGCAAGCTTCAAGACAACCAATATCAAAACAATCCAATGGCAAATGAAAGTACTACATTGACAGTAAATAATAGAATAATTATGTATTACAAATTTTATAAGCAGTTGTTGATTCTTTTAAATGCCTTTAATAGAGTGTTGACTCCTGGTGATTGCCAGGATAGTTCCTGCAGATTTTGGAAGTTGTTTGCTGTTTCTTATTTCCTAGGGCTGAGATGGATTGAATGACCATGGTAATTCAGCTGACTACATGCCCAAAGCAGAACTAGAACTCACAGTCTATCGATTTCTAGCCTAATGCCTTAATCACTACAGCAAACTGATTCAATAGATAGTAAATAAAAGTCTATTATGTATTACAGACTTCATAAGATTATTTTATACAAAAATATTAAATATAATGTAATGAAATATAATTAATGTAATATAATAATATAAATATATAAAAGATACACTATCACTTTTCCAGGCTTCACATTTGGAGCAAAGTGTGAAATATATCAGAATTTATTTTATTGAAGACAGAATTATATTGCCCTCTCTTATGTGCTTCAGAGTTGTATGATTTAAAGTCATTCTAATTGAATAGCCTATTGATGAAATTGCTGTTTGGATCTGATGAGAATTTAATACAGTACATGGTAACTGGGCTGGATGACCTTTGCTACAATAGATGTTGGTCTTTTCAAGTGTTAAGTAACTACTCAATTTATCTAACTTATTGGAAATATTGTGATTGCTAAATGAACTGTCCAAAGCAAAGATATCTACCATTCATCTTGAAAAGGTTCAGTAGGTACAAATAATAAAGAAAGGTCAAAGAACATGACTTTGTGGATTTTTGAAAAGCAAATCAAGCACATTTTCAAAAAAGTGGAAATTAAATGCATCATCATAAAAAACAAGGCAGAATTTTACAACTAAAAAATTATATGTTTTGCTCGGATCTGAATTGCTGCTTGTGGAAGCTTATTTATTGAAATATTCTTCCATTTTTGAAAAAGTCTAAATACCTAACAGATAATTGTAGAAATCAGATGATGAAGCATAGGTTTGAATTCTTCCCTCTGCTATCTAGTATCACTTTAGTAGAATTTTTTTCAAGGAATATTTAATTACTTCTACACAACCTGTAAATAAGAAAATGTGCCTCCCACTTTCAGTCATACAGGAGGCTATATAAAGTTGATTAATAAACAAAAACAAAATCGTAAAATAATGGATTTTGTAATTCACATTTTAAAGATATTACAATTGGGAGATGGCTAAAATATATGTGGAGGCATTGAACTTGATTGAAATATCCTTGAATCTATTCTGATGTTAATAAAGATAAAGAAGATCTTTTTATTTTTCAGCATTGTTTCTTCTCTATGTTGTCCAACAGAGGTTTCTTTGAGTAGTTTAATGCTTCTAAAATCTGGCTTAGCTTGAGTTCAGACAGAATCCTCAGTAATTTACTGTGATATATTTATTAGGCACTTCAAAGATACAATCAATTATATTCAGAATAATTTATACTTCATAGTTTGAGTAGTTCAGTCTGCAGAGGTACTCAGGACAGGGTCTGGTTTGATTATTTTGGATTACTTTCAATTTTTAAGACTGATAATACAAACCAAGGGCTTACTATATTTTGGTGAGTCGAGGTCCACTTGCTTCTGTTAAATTTTATAAGAAGATGTGTTTTCATAGGTCCAGGAAGTTATAACTCTGTCTATATATGAAAAAAAAATGGTCCTTCATATCATTAAAAGGTCCATGATAAGATCTCTTCTGAAAACAACAACAACAATAATAACAAGTAGATATCAACAATTATAGGCCTGCACAATCTTCCTGGGTAAAAGTCTCAAGTAAGTAGTAGTTAAGCAAATTCAGAAATGTATCTGTTATGCTGAATTTCTAGAAATCCTTTATGATGTAGTTTTGGCACTAAAACTAAAATTGGCACTAAAATTGCTTTGTGGGGTGAAGTTCGCAAAGAGAGCTGATTTGAGGAGCTGAGAGTATAGGAAGAGATAACCTTGCTAATTCTTTTGGATACCAGAATACTTTTTTCTACTTTGATCATAGAATTTTCACCTAACTTTTGACATTTGTATTGAGGAATTACACAGACTTCTATTTTATCATATATGCTTTTTAACAACTACAGTATATAAAGCCTCTGAATAAGGCCACTTGGAGATTTAAAGCAAAGTAGTTTTAGTTGTTTTCATCATTTAATTTTAAAATTAGTATAATGGACTGTTTGAGGGTCAACAGACTGAATCCCAGACTGAGCAAGATAGGGTAGGGATCTTGCAAGTAAATAGTTTACCAAAGCCAAGTTTTAATACCCTTCCAGAAGACCAAAGAGTGGGAATATTTCTCACCTCCAGTGATAGAATGTTCTACAGGAAGGGGCCACAGTAGAAAAGGTTCTTCTTCTTGTCTGCTGGAATTCCTGAACACAGCAACCTCCAACCTTTTGGGCACCAGAGACCAGTTCCATGGAAAGAGGTTTTTCCATGGACCCAAGGGGGCATGGTTTTCTGTGTTGCCTGCATCCCGCAGATGGAGCTTCATTTGTTTGTGCAGCCTGGTTTCTGGCATGCCAGAACCTGGTGCTGATCCACAGACCAGGAGTTGGGGACCCCTGGCTTAACAATCAGGATCCAGTATTTTTGTCAATATTTTGTCAATGTTGGAATACTTTTTTAATGATGAAGTCACAGTATAGAGTTCTGAACCTGAAGTTTCACTTTTGTAGTGATATTGTTATTACAGGTGGACCTTGACAACAAATGTAATTGTGGTCACTAAGCAACTGAATATAGTGGTATGATGATTTTTACTGCAGTTGTTAAGTGGATTTGCCTGCTGGTTGAAAGTGGCTGGAGAGGTCACACATTGCAATCACATGACTATAAGATGCTGCAACCAACTGTCCTAAATAAAAACCAGTGTCAAAATTGCAATCATGTGAGCATAGGCAAGATGCAACAATCATGTCATATTTTCTGAGGATATTGTAACTTTGAACCACTATTAAATGAATGGTCGTAAGTTGAGGACTACCTATATAACCAAACAAACTGGATCCATTTTGTTTGGATTTTATTCTATAATTTATATTTCTTTTTTTGCTTAGTGTATAGACAGTGTGGTTAAAAGCTGGCTTTATTCCTTACACTATCCTGAATTCTTGAAATGTTAGAGAAATAATTGGAACAAACATTAATTGCTAGATTAAAAGATACCCCACCCCCATGTAATCGGAAAGCCTTTGTGCTGGCTAGTGAAGTTTCATTTAAAAAAGATTAAGGCTCCTTGAATCAAATTTATCTCCTTAGCAACAAATTGGAAATCTTTTTTGTTGTTGTCTTCTGGATGCTTTTTTAAAATTCCCCATTCTAGTCTACAACTTTGGATTTCCTGGTGTTCTTCTAGACAAGTTCTGATAGTGTTAGACTTACTTAACTTTTTGAAATTGGCTAGTTGCTGCCTGCCACCTAGTTGGGTAAAATTTCATTTAAACCATTTGGAAAATATACTTTTAAGCAAGTTTTTAATAATGCAATTGTACTTTTAGGAACATATGTGAAAGGATATCAAGATAAAATATATATTAGAAATTCAGGTCCATAAGTGGTCACAAATTATTATTAAATATGTTTTATAGATGGAAATTGGATGTCAGCTATATCTTTGAATGATTAAGCCAAATACAAGGAAAATATACATATAATATTTTACAATTATGCTAAACTTTTGGGGTTATGGATAGATCAGATAATAGCTTCCAAAGACTTTAACTTAGTGTTAGATACATTATTGAATAAAATTTCAAAAGAATCAAGTGCGCTCCAAAGTCATATTGTTCTCCAGGAATTTAACTTAGTGGACATATGGAGACTACAGATAGTCCTCAACCTACAACCACAATTGTGCCCAAAATTTATGTTGTTAAGTGAGAAATGTGTTCAGTTTTGCTCTATTTTATGACCATTTTTGCCACATTTGTTAAGTGAATCACTTGCAGATGTTAAATTAGTAAAATGGTTGTTAAATGAATCTGACTTCCCCATTGACTTTGCTTGTCAGGCCGCAGAGAGAAATCACATGACCCCAGGATTCTGCAATCATTATAAATGTGATTCAGTTGTCAAGCATCCAAATGTGACCATGTGGAAGCTTCAACAGTCATAAGTGTGAAAAACAGTCATGTCACTTTTTCAGTGCTGTTGTAATGTTGAACATCACTAAGCAAACAGCTGTAAGTCAAGGACTACCTGTACTTAATTCCACTGCACAACAGTGTACATTTTTATCTATCCCACTAGGCAAATATTCAAAACAGGATTTTTTTTAATATGTTGTTTAATATTTAGTTGAGAAGTACAAAGTTGGTTCAATTTTAATTTCTCATCATGGACTCAACATAATGTCATAGATTCTGAATAAAAATATCCCAGTTATTGTGAGGTGGTACTTAATGTTCCCTTGCTGGAAGATTAGAAGTTTGCAGAACAATGAAATAATGTTATATATACATTTGTTTTATTTAAACAGAGTTTCAGCTGATCTGAGACAGATTCAGATACATTTAAAAGCTTTCAGTGCTAAGACTGTCCTAAAGTGACATTAGTTTTGGCAATTTAAAATGCATTCTATTGTTTTGAATTGCAAACTGGAATTCAACAGTCATTTTTGTTTGCTTTCTGAATTTCTGAAAGCTAGTTGGTGTGTCCTTTTGAGTACTGTTATTTTACTGTCTCATTGTGGCTGATGTAACATCTCCGTTTGTAAAGCTGACATTATAAATAATTATTTGTACCAATAGAATGGTGCATGACATACTGTAACCATATATTGCTATATATTCTCTGGTTGCTGTTCTTCTATAAGCATCTTCTTCCTTTGTTTCATTAATTTAGCAACTCAACTTTTTCCTTTCCTCTTCTTGACCTTCCTGCATACAGTACTTGCAACCTAAACATTTCATTAGGACAGATTTTTCTGTTTAATTGCTTATTTGGGGCACTGGAGGTTCTTGAATTATGCATAGTATCTCCTCATACTAGATCAGTATGCTTATGCTAATACTAAATCAGAGTTGGAGGGCAGAGTGCAGGACAAGAAAGAAAAACACAGTTTTCTTTCTCTGCAGTATTTGCATGGCAGAGAACAAGTCTACCTTTTAATGTTAAAGGATTTATTTTCAGTCTGTTTTAATTTTTCATGTTTCTATGTTTTCTCCAATACATCAAAATATAAATAATTCAAACAACTATGCAGTCAAAATGAAGGGAAAAATTGTTTTGTGGCTCTTTACCCTTTCCTTTACTAGTAGGATGGAATCAGCATAAAATTAAGAGTTGTTGGGTCAAGAATTCATCATCTGACTTGTATCCATTGAATCAAGTGATTACTAATAATCCCATAATTACAAAATTTTTTGTCTTCAACTTTTCTGAAACTACCATTTCAATAATTAGCAGTTCAAATTAATTAGTTGTGCATCAATTATGAACTATTGAAACAGTTATTCCCCTGTAGAAATGGATGAACACAGATGAAAGATCCTAATCCTATATAGGTAGCATGTATGTATGTATGTATGTATGTATGTATGTATGTATGTATGTATGTATGTATGTATGTGTAGACCACCTATTTGAACTCAAAGTAACTCTGGGTGTCTTAGTCTTTGATATACAACCATTTATTTAGTGACCATTTGATGGTACAACAGCATTGGAAAAAGTCTTATAAGTTATGACCGTTTTCTCCCTTATGATCTTTGCAGCATCTCCATGGTTATATGATTGAAATTCAGATGCTTGGCAACTAACTTATATTTATGATGGTTGCAGTGTCCTGCAATCACTTTTTGTAACAAGCAAAGTCAGTAGGGAAGCCAGATTCATTGTACCACTATATTACTAATTTAACAATGGCAGTGTCAAGAAAGGTCATAAAATGGAACAAAACTCACTTAACAACTGTCTCATTAGCAACTGAAATTTTGGGCTCAGTTGTGGTTGTACGTCAAGAATTATCTGTAATGAAGTGATTCTAGTATAGAGCAATAGCAAAAGAAGATCAGGACTGGAAAATTATTAACAATCCAAGGGCTCTTTTGCCTTACAGGCTGACTTTTTGAAGATCATGAATCAGGGACAATTGAGTCCTCAAAATTAGCCAGAATAACTACAACAGTTAGACTTACAAACTTATCTCATTTTCTGCACATAGCACAGCATTAATTTTCACACATGTATATTTATTTTTTCAGTTTATATAATTGCCCTTCTTAATATGTGATTCTTGGAGGTGAACAAAATAAAATAAAATAAAAACAATTATAAACTTTACAAAAGTTAAAATACTCAATGGATGAGTCACATCACCCAAATCATTAGTAACCAAGAAGTGGGTCTCTGTACACTTTAAGGTCCTGGACACAAAACCAGATTTTCAGGGCCTTATGAAATGCCTGTAGAATCAAGTCATCTTGATCCAGGGAAATAGAAGGTGGATGCTATGGCAATAAGGACACATCTTTTAGATCTTACCAACCATAGCATTCTTTGGCCAATGAGCACAGCATGTTCATCCATCCTGACTAGAGTGGATGGTTAGAAACAATGGGGAGGCAAAGTCCTAAACCATGAAGAGATGTAAGGTGATAACCAGCACCTTGCATCTAGAAGCACAATGGAAATCAATACGCCTCATGGAACAGTGATGATGTTACACCTGCTGCCTAACTGGTGCCGTGGACTACCTGTGCTATTGCATTCTGCACCAGTTGAAGCAGCTTCCAAATACTTTTCAAGGGGAAGCCCCCTGTAGAACTCATGTATATATTCAGTGTACTTGTGATACAAACCTGAGCATTTTTTTCACTCATAAATACATGAACACAGAAACAACTTCTCCCTCAGCAAGAGAGTCCTGGGCGTTTGGGACAGGGGAATTATCATGGCTTCTAGTGAAATACTCTCACTAGAGATGAATGCTCCAGTGATGGAATTCAATTTGTTTTTACTACCGGTTCTGTGGGTGTGGCTTGGTGGTCATGTGACTGGATGGGTGTGGCCAATTCAATGTCACCCATGTCGAGGGGCACTTCGCCTCGCCTCTTGTGACCATGGAGATGCTGCAATAGTCATAAGTGTGAAAAACAGTCATAAGTCACTTTTTTCAATGCCATTGTAATGGTCACTAAATGAACTGTTATAAGTGAAGGATTACCAGTACAAAAATACAAAAAGCTTCTTTGCTTGCAAAAAGCTGCCCTAAATACCAATCATTAGATTAGAAATACATGCAAGCCGGAGTTACAAATCAGGCAAGGTGCCAGAGCACCTTGAGGAATTAAAATAGTTAAATTGCAATACTGTTTCACTATTGTAATAGGAACACAGAAATGCGTTTGAAGCCTGGTTGTAGGTTCACAGAGGATATGGGGAAGCCCTGTGAACCAGTCTGGGCTATGGATATAAGACTGCTTTATAAATCTGATAGGGAAACGCTGAAATGCCAGTGCTATTATCTACACAGTATAGATAATTTGTTTTATTTTTAGTGATATTTGTGGTAACATGATGCTCGGCTTCAATGAGCTATGCAGCTTTGACTGTGAGCTGTGGTCTGTTCCATTCTTTATGGAAATTATTTTGATATATATAAAAAAAGTCAAACAGAGGAATAGACCAGAAAATGGTTCAAATGTAAGTAATTCAGCCTCACAATTATTTTTCATCCAAGCTTAATAAGATGTTGATAAATTTATTCCTCATATCTGTACTTGTTCACTATTTCAGTTCAGTCAAGTAGAGTCATTTTATTGATGTCAACTAAAACAAAGCCATACAGCCCTGGCTATAATAGAAATGAAACATTTTAAGAAAGTATTTGTATTTATGTTTGTCAAGCATCTATTTTTATATGAAAAATTACTGCCTTATGCCATTTTACCACTATTATTGAAAACACTAATGTTTCATTTATATGTTTTGCTTACTAACTTTGCAGTATCTTATCCTCTACTACTTAAAAAAACCATGCCCCCTATTTTTGATACTGATATACTAAATAATATCCTATCTTAATTTCAGTGCATCCTTGTTAGTATCTGCAGGATTAAAAACATTATGTTAAATTGTGCCTTAGGTGTTCATTCACATACATTTTCTGAGAAATTGAAATCTCTTCCATTTTTATTCAGAATCTCAATTTCTATAAATTTCAAGGAAATGGTGGTTTCTGAAAATGATAATTCTAGCAAGTTTATTCTAATCACTTTTTTAAATAAACACTTCAAGTAGGCAGTGATTTTGAGTGATGCTGGCAAGCAGCATTTGCCAGGCTATGTAAACTCTATCAGCTGCTTTCCAAGACTGTCAAGAGATGAGTCAACTATTGTGTCTGTTAACTTGAAAAGGTGGAAAGTGTAAACAAAGATCTCCATGGTTTTGATTCCAATTGCATTCACTTGGCAAATCCTCCCTGCGTATAGAAATCCATGCATATCTGCAGTATGCATTTATTCAACTGAGTTATACTTGAGAGTCCTTTGTCAAATAAGGCAATTGGTTTCTGAGAAACGAATGCCTGTGCAAAAACAAAAATCGCAGTTTTATAACAGACGGACTGACATAACTTGGAAAAATTCCATGTAATATTGATTTTTGTCTATGTACATTTCTAATTATTAATTTTTAAAAAGAAAATTAAAAAAAGATGTGATAAAGAATTTGATGTAATGCCACAGAATGTAACTGTGAATAACACTTGCTGGTAAATAAAACCAAATGTATTTGATAAATATAATGAAAGCTAACTAGTGCTGGAATGCTGTACCTGATTCAGTTGTTTCAGCTACAAATTCTCATAGTTTCAGTCGCAAATTGACTTCCGTGGACCTTACATCATACCTAAATGGTCAGTAGAGGGGGCATGCATAGTGCACAAATGTGCCCATCGTCCCTGTCATTGTATTTTTTTCCTTATTCTTTGTTATTCCTGTATTCATGTTTTCATTATTGTTTGACAAATTCTAATAAATAGTATTTCTATTATTCTTTAAAAGGTACAACAAAAATATTATTTCATAGAGAAAATAAAAGAATCCATTGTGCTCCATTTAGCACTAGATTTCAACATAGTGTGAAGGAATATTTTAACAAATCTGCTAATTTAAACAAAAATGTATCTTTTTGAGCTGCCAAAGTACCAGTAAATCTTGACTTGATTAATTAATGTGTACAAAATTAGAATGTCCCCAGTCTGAGATTTCCCCATGCCTTTCATTTATTTAATTAGTTCAAAAGTTGTCATGAAAAAGGAAAATGGTCTGATTTAGAAAAGCAATTCATTGTAAGTGATGCTTTTTCATAATTTAAAATCACCCCAAGCTGCATTTGTAGAAATAATTATACATAAATAAAAATACTAAATTTATTTTATTTTATTTTATTTTTATCCCACCTTTTTTATGTTATAAGTAACTGAATGATTTTCTTGCTGTTGTTTTCTGTATTATTGCATAGTCCAAGCTAACTTAATCACACCAAGTGGGCACATACTATATATTACATGAATATGGGAAATTGCCTTCTAATAAATCTGAGTGTTGATTTATCTAGAAAATTGTTAGCGTCAAAGTAGGTGGCAGTAGAGGATGGCTCTTCAGAATTTCAGCAGGATGTTTTTCTAAGATGTCAAAGATGAAATATTGGAGATTTTGATTTCAAACCATATGGGCCAATACCAAGCTATCTTCATTTTTGGTCTATGGGGATTCTTAGTGCAATCAACATCTAACACTTGATTTTATACTAACTAATTGATTGGTTAATTTGAGAGCCACTATATTAGTTGAGGCACCAGGCCCAGAAACAAGTGAACTGTAAGTTCTTTCATCTTAGGTACAAAACCAGCTGGGTAATCTTGGGCCAGTCACTCTCACTCAGCCCTAGGAAGGAGGCAAGGGCAAGCCATTGATGAACAAATCTGTCAAGAAAACTGGGACTAGTCCAGGCAGTCATCATGAGTTATAACTGATTTAAAGGCAGAACAACAACAACAAAATAATGATTACTATACAAATATTGGAATGTCAAATATTTATTTTGTTTTAATATGCGCAAATGTTGAATTTTATACAAGATTGAATGGTGTATAATGATGCAGAATCCATTCTTCACGAGAATGTTAATTTATTGCTAGACCAAAGTGATCAAAAAGAACATTAATATCTAATAGTGGGTTTCCCTCTACACTTTTTGAATTTATAGTGTAGTGGGAAGAATTGGAAGTGTTTGGAACCCAAGTTCAGTTAGGAGGTAGTGAGAGGTTCTGTATTTGGGCTGGAGAATTAGAAACTCAGAATCTCATTGAGAATTTGAAATGGAAGTTAAGAATTTGTTACAAATTGCAGGACTAATTGCTATGCAGTGCCAGGGTCTTTGTTGCCAGAATAAATAGTAGACAAATACTATTTTTCCAAAACAGCGTATATTCATTATAAAAATCGAACCTCTGTAGATTTTTCTTAGTTACAAAAATGATGATTGCCCAACATAACAAGATGCACTATATATTTTTAAAATAAATCTTGATTTAAAAAAAGTGTTCAAAAAGAATACTTTCTTTGAGCATCTTTTTTATGTTCATTGTCACAGCAATATCAAGAGATATTGCTTTTATTCTTCACACAAGCAGGTATGCCTGTGCAAAAAGCTGTATTATCTTTTCCTAATATATGTGATTTGAATACAGTTTTTACAATATATACAATTTTCCTAAATACAAACTCAATGAATTTTTCAGCACCTAACGCACTGCAAATGTTTTAGTGCATACACTGAATTTTATTTTATTTTTTTACTTCTGATGAATTTCCAGTTCCTAACCTGTAGCCTATATTTCAAATGGCAGAATATCCCCAAGAAAAATATATCAAAAATAATGCACAGATGCTATTTCCAGTCACAAATATCTAATAATTAAACATTAAACATGAGATTATGACCATCAAAAGAAAAGAATATACATTTTACAAAGAGCTGTAGAATTTCTAGCATACCCCACATTGATGTGATTCGTAAATGCTGTTCCTAACAGAAATGTTCATTGCAATTACTATATAAATCAACCGAGACAACTAAAATACTTGCCACTTAGACATTTGGTGTTTATAAAAGAGAACTCTTCAAATTACTTCTTTATTTATTTATGTCCAAGCACTTTCTAGAAGTCCAGATAGAGCTGCAATATATTAAAGTGAATTTCCAACATAACTTTTAGTTGAACAGTAACCCAGAGACATTTGCAAGCTCTGGTTTTAAATCTGTAATGAATATGTTTATCTCTAACTTTATATTCTTCTTCTTTCGGCTGTTTCCATTCGAGGTCGCCATAATGAATCATCTTTTTCCACCTAACTCTATCCTTGCCATCCTCTACTCTCGCCCTAATTTTGTACTCTAAAGAGTGAAATTATTTAAATTTAGTGGAGGTTAGATGCATAATATCAGATGCTGTCTCTTTGAGGTCAGGAATGCAGATCAAGAAAGCTCATAAAGGCTAATTGCAGAAATACTGTTATTAGACTAAGTAACAATCATAGCACTGCTGGTGTGCTTAAATGCAGTGCTTTTATTATGTACATGAATGAATGTGTTCATGTAGCATGCATTGCTATTTTTTTTCCATACGGTGTTGGTTTAGGAAGCAAAAATATCCTCTAATCTGGTCTTTCTCAATCTTGGCAACATACATGGACTTTAGGTGGTGAATTTTGGAAAGTGAAGTCCATATCCGTTTTTCCTGAACCTATATTATAATCTTGAAAGTTGAGACTTGTTTATATGACTGCAACCCTTTATACATTTTTAATGATAGCTGATTAAGGCAGTTCTAAAATAAAGAACCATAAAAAGGAAGAGAAAGAATCCAGAACAGGGGTGTCAAACTCAATTTCATTGAGGGCCGCATCAGTGTTGTGTTTGACCTTAGGGGGGCTGGGAGGGCATGGCCAGGTTGGCCATGGCCAGCTTGATGTCATTCGTGTTGGAAGCACCTGTGGTGACTCAAGTGCTCTGACAGTGAAAATGGAGTTCAGGTGGCCCCTGTGCAGCCCTTCCAAGTTCTGTTTTTACTGACAGAGGATTGCAGGAGGCTGTTGCAGCCAAAAACAGAGCTCAGTGGGGGCCCTATGCAACCCTCTTCAGCTTCATTTTTGCTAGCAGAGACATGGCAGGCCGGTCCTTTGCTGTTTCCAGGGCGGCCCTGCAAGCCACATTTAAGCACTCTGCAAGTCAGATCCAGCCCAATTGCCTTGAGTTTGACACCCCTGATCTAGGAAGAACCCATCAGCAGTTAGAACTGTGAGTGATAATTTTTCTTTCTATGGAGAACTTAAATTTCTTGCTATTTAAATTATACAAGATTCTGAATTTGAATCCATAAATATTCATATATGCACTTTTGTCCTCTTCATAGTGGTATTTTTGTGGGACAAACTATTTACCTCAGCCTTATGCTTTATATTCATCCTCGAATTAACATTTTCTTAGCCTACTCATATCCTAACAACATTAAAAATTATTCCCAAATCTTGTATGATGCAAGCTTCTGCTGTACCACCAATTTGTAGTTTGAGTAAAAGTCATCAGCGAAAATAAAGTTTCACTGTCAGTCAACAATTAGCCTTCAACCTCCACACTCATACCTTAAATATAGGTATTCCTGTGTAGTTGAAGTATGATTTTGCAATTGTAGAAAAAAGGAGTGGTATTATAATGTTTAAACTAGGTGTAAAATTACTTTCCTTATGTTACTCTTTAATTTTTTTTTGCTACTTTCTTTTTGGCATGAATTGCCAACTCTTGAAAGGAAATAACATGATGGATCTAAATGCACATATTTTGTTTTTACTCTGTAATTGTGGTATTTATTCCATGAATGCACATAAACAAAAACTTACTTTTATGACAGTACAATTCCAGCAGAAATCAAAGCTTTGAATAGATTGGAATTTTAGAATGAGAAATTCCAATTAGTTTATAGAAGAGGCTTTTCTGCCCACAGCACCAAACAAAGAAACAATTTTGGTTTAGAAGTCCCTTGGCCATGTTATCTTCAAAATTAGAATCTGGTTCTTGCATGACTATAAACGACAGCATAGCCTAGATACAGTTATAACATGGCAAGATGTATACATCTAAAATGACCAATGTACCAGATATTTTGACCACAGTGATACGTGTATTGCAAAAGTGCTTGTTTTCCAAAATTCATCTGAAATGACAATTTTTAATGCCTTGCTGTAGGTTTACAGAGAGATTTTATATGCCACATCTCCTGATTTTATTCTACCTGCACACTTATTTTCAGTAAAGCTCATGGTAGGGAGTTGATAGTTACACAGATAGCAATAGGTTACTGCTTTAAAACGTTTTTGAAAAGAGGAATGTTTTTAAGGTTTTGAGTGGTCCCTCAGAGAAGTTATAACTCCAGGCAATTCTGGCTTAATAATTTAATACGCACCCTTTGTCTCTATGCTTTCTTTGCATTTTTCTATTTAACTGAATGTTCTAATTAAAACAGAATTGATGGTAAATAATAATGGTTAGTTTGCTAATTGTTTGCCTGGTATATATGTGTGTGATAAAATTTATATTTCAGTTTGGCTTTTTCCAGTCAAATAGGATGTGTAATAGGATCAGGCTAGATCATCCAGGTTATATATATTCTCTTTTACAGTTTAAGGGGGAATAGGTATTCCAAATAGCTTACTGCATTTTAAAGGAAGCAAACTATAATACTAGAAACACACACACACACAGAGAGAGAGAGAGAGAGAGAGAGAGACATATAGACTGAAGGTTTTTTCTAAAAAAAAAAGTAAAGACTTTTCATATAATACAGACTGCAGATTTAGTTTATCAATATTTCACATTTTCTTCAGATCACAGATCTACAACATCTAAGAAGATTTAGAGAAATGATGTGCTGGATATGGCTGAATGATTTTAATTTGGGATTTATTTTTCACAGAACACTAGATTTAGCCAATAAAAATATAGACTATATGTATTTTAAACTTTTTTCTTGAAGAATTAATTGAAGGCATAATTCTGGTGTTCATTTAATGTATACAAATTAAGTAGATAGTAGACTAAGAAAGCACAAAGAAATCATATACTTCTAATCAGTAGCTATGTCAAAATTACATATAATGGAGGACTGGAAAGGTAAAGTAAAAATCATGGAAAAGAGATAATTGCTAATGGCAAACAGATAAGAACAAATTGCTAGTGATAAAAATGATGAAAAAAAACCTCATTGACTCAAACAAATGGGCAACTTTGTAATTCAGATTGTTTAGAATTTAGATGGCATGGACCATCATGAGAATTTTGCTCATAGCACTGGTGACAGAACAGCAAAGCAAATTCATTAGTCTCACTTAAATGACATTTTTAATGTATTTTGCTTGAGGAGGTGGTATGTGTTATTGTGCTAGAAATTATCTTGCCTAAGAAGGAGTTTAAAATTGATTCAAAAGATAATATATTCCTTGTCAAAAGTAGGATTTGAAATGCCTTTTTGCTTCCAATATGCAGTTGTGTTGATAGAGTACTTTTATATTTGAAGTGGCAATTTTATAAGACAGTTACATTATGATGATCATTGACCACAATTGACAGATTTCTATATTCCAATTTTTAATGAACTCTCTTTAAAACTCTCTTCTGTCAGAGCCTTATAGTGAGATTACTAACACAAATATGTAATGAGGTTTAATGCACCTGTACATTAAGAACTATATTAATATACAATCTATTTCCAATTGAGATTTGAGGTTATTGGATTTGACATACAAAGTCCCAAAGTGTTTTGATCTCCAAAGGACCACTTTCTCCCACAGAATCTTACTGACAGTTAAAACGTAGAAGGGGGCCTTCTTTGTCTATATGTTTCTTCAATGATAACTTAAATACTGATTGAACATTGTACCGCATAAGGAAATTGTGAGCATCTTTTCCTCATAAAGCCAGCCTGAGCTTTGTTCTAGATTTTCACGCTAAGTATTCAGCTGCTAGATAAACCGTTTCTACTTGATATTTTTTTTTAATCAGCTTATTTGGCTTTACACAGGACTTCTGACTTTTCTTACTTAGAATGTTTTGATAAATTTTATTATAAATGTGCCTTTCCATATTAACAATAATTGGTCACAAAGTTTTTTCATCACCACCATAACTGTGGATAGTCACTGTACAAGACTTCTGCTACCTGAAGTAACCTGCTTTTTAAAAGTAAATGTCAAAATGCCTTTCTCAAGCTACTTATAGGAATGCTGCTTAAATAAAGAATGCATACACCGTTTGTAATGATTGCTGTATTCTGATCAGTGATTGTAATAAGATATGTGATATGTATATACATCTTTTTTGTTTTATGTTAAGTATGTTTTTATTGATTAATGTATTTGACCAAATTAGAAAAATAAGCTTTTCCTCACACTTATATACCATAATAATTTGGATAATCCAATATATATATAAACCTGAGGCTTTACTTACTGGCTATGTTTAACTTCTCTGCTACACGTGTTGAACTAGAAAATGTAAACAACTATATTTTATGGTAAGCTCTATGATCACTGGCTTCTAAGACAGCTGAAATATGATGCTAAGGTATAACAATTTTTTGCTTGCTATATAAAAAAACCCCCAAAAGTGGCTGTGTTTAGTACTTGATATGTGTGTGTGTGTGTGTGTGTGTGTGTGTGTGTGTGTGTGTGAGAGAGAGAGAGAGAGAGAGAGAGAGTATATGTTTAGGAAGTTATGATCCAGGATTATAGTGAAATACAGATTAGATTTCTTTCAGGAATAATAACTTCACTTCATGAAACTGTCCAGATGGTAAAATAGTCTGGCCAAATGTCATACTTTTGCAGATGATAATCTTCTATTTGAAGTATTGTCAGAGGACACAGTCCTCTTTAGAAGTCATCCTTTAACATCATCTGTCTGAAGAGTCCAAATTAGTTTTAGGGCTTAAAACCATAATTAGGAAAAGCAGCCTTTGATATTATCCATTATCAGTTAACATCTGTAACAACAGATTGGGCAGCTTGCATAGATAACAATTTTCACCAGTAGGATGAGATAATTTCTATTTCTGTGTAAACATTTATACTTATTTCTATATTTGCATCCATGCCTATATTAGTATTTTTATCCAGAGATGTCCTTTTCACTCTGGTAGTACTTCTCTTTTTTTAGTAGCTATGTATTTTAAAGTCTCATGGAATTTTAATAAAACTAATACATGCTTAGCTGTTAGAGGTTTTATAGATTGTCTCAGAAAAACTTCTGCTAGATTAACTATAATCCATTTTATTATCTTTAATACCTATATCCAAATAAATCTTTTCTTGTTAAATAATACTTTGAAAATTGGAATTAAAGAAGTCAAGTTTAATTATATTGTAATCCTTTAAAATGGAGAGAGAAGAGAGGTTTCATACTAAGTCGGGCTGCATAAGCATGTGAATGTTTTTTGTAGACCTCATGGGATAAACATTCCCCTCAACAAAGTGTGGGAGGACTTTTGGTTTTTTGTACTTTGGAAAGTTTTTCTCCATCAATCTCTTATGGAGAAAGATTATATTCCTTTAGTTACCAAGGTTAGGGTTTCTTTAAAAAGAAACCTGGAAAAAATAACATAAATAAAATATTTGCTAGGCAGAGCACTGCTAGATATATGCAGGCTTTTAATTATGCCAAAATATCATACATTAGATACATTGTATTTTTTATCAGTCTTGACTGGTTCCATAGGCTAAACATATTGGGTCTAGTTAGATCTGTAAGGCAAATGTCAGAACTATAAACTAGGCTAAAAGGTATATTAAAAATCCCTGATGAATATACAGTAGTAAGAGAAAAAAATGATATGGACACACCTATCAATAACAATAGCATATTTTTTTATGAACATTAGAGTTATTTCTTCATTAAATTAATATACAACCAGACTCATGATATGTTGGCATACACATTTGCTTCATTGCATCTCTCATTCTTTTCATCTCCATTTTGCTAAATCTTAATAGTAAATGGGAATACCAAGTAAGTTTATTTTCTCCCTAGCTATTCATATTCACCTTGTCTTATTTTAATTTTGTGTTGATGCAGATTTAAAAACAGAGTAGAATTTGTTACCACTTGTTAAAAATAGACTTCTGTTTCATGCTATAAGTCATTGGACATTTCAAAAAATTGGGTTTTTGAAGGATAGAAGTCACTGAAAGGCCTTTGTGACTGAAATTTCTTTTCTCTGAAATTGGTCTAGAGGTCAGGTTATGTGAGTCTCCTTTTCCTGTTGTTAAAGAATAATTTAAAACTGAAATTCACTCAGGCTCATTGTATATATTTATGTATGCAGTTATTTCAAGCAGATTCCTTAATGCAAAATAAATTATAGATTAATATACTTAGGACTTGCTGCTACTTAAGAAAGGACTGTAGAATTCTGGGATTTTCTGCCTGAGCCATTCTTCATGTCAAATTTCATCAGCTAAAAAAGTTAGCTTTGATGACAGTTCTTAATGGATCAGCTCTAAGTAGTTTATTATCTTTGATACAAATTACTTTCCCTATAGTATAGTAAAGAAAGCATCTTGTTATTACTCATTATTTTATTGATTAAAGCATTATTTTGCTATTCAAAACCTTCTGAGTTTTGAATTATTTTAAGACAAGGTCTGAAGCTGTTAAATGATCTAATATGATGGGAATATTTCAAATCACATTTCTGTGAAGCTTAAGTATGTTATACTGGCTGAATCTGATTTCCTAATGTGCTGTAAAGGGTTCTCTGCCATATTTATTCCAGATAATCTGCCACATACTGAGCAAATAATGTAATATACAAATAGGGGTTGAGATGAGAGAAGTAATTCCACAATCAAAACTACTTAAGTGAAATGTAGTTAGACCTAATAAGCCAGGGCTAAATAAATAAAGCTGTATACTCTCCTCTTATTTATTCACATGCTGTATATATATTAAGGGAGACTTTATTGGAAGAAGATGAGCATGGTTTTAAAATTGAACAGAGAAATAGCAATAACCCATACCATTATGATAGCATTACTCATAAATGAAAATGCAGTAGATCTGAAGACTGTAGTAATAAAAGTCATGGAACATAGTGAAAATATCTAAATTGTACAGAGTGTTGCTTTTTAGGATCAATCATTAATACTAAAGGAGTAAACAGTCAAGAAATATATTGTACATTATCACTTGCTAGAGTAACTATACATGTCTTTGAAATACTAATAAATACAAAGATCAGAATGATGCAGGCCCTGTGGCATTTTATGGAAATGTAGGTTGGACTCTGAAGAAGCAGAATAAGAAGTACAGTATATTGATGGTTTTGAACTTGGGTGTGGGAGAAGACTTCTGGTAGGAAAGAAAAGAGGACAATCTGCATTAAAATAGATAGATTCAAGTACAGTGGCAATGAATATATCTTGGGAAAACCTGAGTTAGGGACAGATTGTCATGGAGAAAATCTATCTCTGTTACTGCCAAGAATTGACACCAATTTACTGGCACATAAATGAAAAAGAGATTTTACGCTAAGGTGAAAGTTTGAATTTGATTTGAAATTGTACACTAACCCAGTTCACATTTCTCGAGTTAAAATATTCCAGAAGCACAAATATCTTGAAATCAGTGCTTTTTAAGATTCTGTAGTTATAGTTGCATATATTAAAGAGAAAAATCATTTGAGTCCAGTTTCTTGGAGGGTCAAGTATAAGACAAAACCTTCATAGAAAATCACACCAATCCCTCTTCAGCAATCTTGGCAGCATACTGTCTTTTTCTGTAGGTCACCTGTATATTGTCTTTGCTAAATCTAGCTATTTTACCAGCTTGCCATTCCTGCAGAAAGTTGAGGTATGAGGAATTGTAATTGCAGGAGTCTGGAGCACCAGAAATGGGATGGGAAACCCTAAGTCATCTGAAAAGAAGACAGGCCAATGGAAGAAGGAAATTGTTGTAGGAAAATCATGCAAGTAGCGACAATTCTTTCTATTTGTATTGTTGATAAGAGACCTCAAGCCTAAAGAAGAGCTAGAATCAGAAGGACATGTCTGCCATTGGTTTATGTATTTACGCTTGAAAGAAATATTTAAATAGACAAAAAGAATTATGGGCTTGACTTCGTTAACAATGAATTGGAAATCTTACTCTGGTAGTGATGAACATATTATTGCTAATTTTTATAAAACATTATTGAAGTTGAATTTGGAAAGTGAATATATAAAGCATTGTATGATTCAGTGAGCAAGGAACTTTGGATATAATGTAAAGCTTGGACAATGGGAGAATATGTGGATAAAAGGTTTAAAATTTACACTAAATTACAATTTAAAAGAAAAAAATTATAAGATGATGTACTGTTGGTATTTAACACCAAGTAAATTATCAACAATATATCAAGGTACTTCAAATGAACATTGGAAATGTAAATACTGTATAAAGAAGGGACTTTTTATCATTTGTGATGGACATGTGATAAATCAAAGAAATGTTGGAGTAGAATTCGTATTCTAATACAGAAGGTTCTTCTGTGAATATACAGATAAAACCAGAAACTTTTCTTTTGGGTTTAATGGAAAAAGACTTGAAAAAATATTTGGAAATTTAATTTTATGTATGTTGATGGCAGCAAGATTACTTTATGTACAAAAATGGAAGGACACTTTGATCCCCACAATGGAAGAATGGCTTTAAAACTTAATAGAGTTAGCAGAGATGAATAAATTAATACTATACATAAAAATAAAAAGTTGAGATTGGATTTTACTATCTTATTAAACTGCACCAAAGGGAGTCAGGAGCCAGTGGATTTTCTTTCTTTTTCCCTTTTTTTCTGCACTCTTTCCTTTCCCTCCCCTATTTTTCCTACTATTTGTTTCCACATTTTTGTATTTTATAATCATAAACAAAAAAGAATAAAATATGATGAGAGACCTATCATTTTAAATATTATTATATTTGGCAATCTTTAAAAAACTTAGTAGTTTTCCCAGGAATGAGGCTAGATGATTTTGGGGTAGATGATACCGGGGAATAGTTTTGTGGCCTCCCTCCACATGTATTTTATACCATGCTGCATATTATTTTCTGCATCTGCATAATTGTGCTTTTAGTTTGTGAAGCAGAGTTATTTAGACATAGTTGCCTAGAAACACACTATAAACAAATTAATAAATGTTCTTCTAATATTAAGAAAATAAAATGAAGATTGATTTGATTTGACTGAATCTTTAAGGGCATCTATTTTGAAGATTAAGAAATTCAGTTAATAGCAATAGCACTTAGACTTATATAACACTTCACAGTGCTTTACAGCCCTCTCTAAGTGGTTTACTAGTCAGTATATTTTCCCCAACATAATGATTCAAGGGTACTACCTCATAGTAATGGAATGAACAGTTGCTGGGTTTTCAATAATTGCCAGTATATGCTACTCTTTGCCTTTGTCATTACAAGTGGCCCAGTTCTCAGGGGTGATTTTGAATCTTGCTATATAATCTCATGGTAATGGTATTTATTTCATAACTGTACCTTTAAATTATAATATTGGACTTCTTTCTTGATCTCCCATTGGATATAACACCCTGAGGTGTTTTTTTTAATTAGGAAAAAAAATATTCTTAATTTTAAATGTCTCTCCAAAAAGGATTTATTTTCCCTGTAGCTTTTGCAATACCTGGTGATCCAGTTTTCATCAGTCTGAGTAGCACAGCACATTTCAGAATCTTTTTTTTGGGGGGGGGGTAAGAAAATAGATACAATGTAGCATATTCAGACACTGATCACACTTCAGGAGGAAATAAATTTCAAAGACATATAAATGGTACCCTGAACTTCAATTTAAATAAAAGGACTGCTATTTTGAAAGCTGTTCCAAACCAGAATGCTACCCACATAAGACACTGCAAAAAGAATATTTAAACTTAGATAAAAATTAGTTTTAAAAATTTCTATAGAAAGCACTTAATTCTGATTTGGGCATGGTTAAAAGGACGGAACTACTGGACTCTGCAGAATAGTTTTCTCCAGAAAATAAAAATGAAAAGTAATACAGAACTCCCTGTGGATACTGAAAGATACCACTATTATACAACCTGAATATGCTTGGCCAAACATTTCCAGACTTATAAATATTCAAGAGCTAATAGGCTCATGGTTCTACGCGCCTATTCTATATTTTAGAATAGAATAGAATAGAATAGAATAGAATAGAATAGAATAGAATAAAATAGAATAGAATAAAATAAAATAGAATAAAATAGAATAGAATAGAATAAAATAGAATAGAATAGAATAAAATAGAATAGAATAGAATAGAATAAAATAGAATAGAATAGAATATAATAGAATAGAATAAAATAGAATGGAATGGAATA
>JANHFJ010002908.1:80246-90371 GCA_032468195.1 Cerberus rynchops
AATAGAATAGAATAGAATAGAATAGAATAGAATAGAATTCTTTATTGGCTAAGTGTGATTGGACACACAAGGAATTTATCTTCGGCGCATATGCTTTCAGTGTACATTAAAGGAAACGGTACATTCATCAGGAATCATAAAACACTTAATGATAGTCATGGGGTATAAATAAGCAGTCAAATCATACTAAGAGACAATAATCAATATAAATCGTAAGGATACAAGCAACAAGTTATAGTCAGTTCCAGATTATTCCAGTTGCACTATGATGCTAGTTATTCAACCTCCCATCTGTATGTGGATTCATCGTTGTCTTGATTGAGACCAATCACTGTTGTATCATCTGCAAACTTCAGTACTTTAACATATAACTTTAACAATAACTTTAGTACTTTAACAGTAATGTTAACATTTTGTACATGAAAATGTGAATTCTATGTATCTACTTTGTAGTCACCCAATTTACTCCTATCAAGTTTGCTATACTTAGTAGACAGTACTAAGCCAATAAAGTTGATTTTCAGTATATGGTTGCCCATAAACAATTAGCTAGAGTTGAAAGCACAATGGAATAAAGTAGTTTTAATAAGGGAAATAAATTCCAAAGTGTGGAGGCCACTGTGAAAAAAAATCTACTTGTGTATTTCTTGGGGCAATGAACTTGAAGTTTTGTGTCCCTTTTTAATTATTGTGATTCATACCTACTTGTTTCCAGACTTAATTTAAGTGAATCACCTGACATGAGGTAACTTTTCAGCAGAAATCAGACTGCTTAGACGATTTGTTCTAAATTCAATTCTTGCCATACTGCAGATATTTTTAGAAGACAAAGTAGGAGATGATGGGAAAAGTTTTTTGCTTCTTAAGAGTCTACTGTAGTGGGTTTCCTTTTTAACTGAAGCATTAGATTAAGCCAATATTTCTTGAGCTTGGCAACTTTAAGATATGTGGACTTCAACTCTCACAATTCCTCAACCCACATGATAAATTTGCCAAAATTGAGATGGAGTATACCAACAGTCATTTCTAATATTTCAGACATTTTATAGCTGTTGTCAAATCAATTTGCTTGTTGGTACTATACATTGTTGGTATTTGGGTCACAATCTGGATAAAGTTAAATAATAAGATGAAGGAAAAGCAGAAGACTAATCACTTTTCTAAATATAGTTAGTTAAGATTATGGGGAATCTAGTGGTGTTTCTCTTCCCTGGTTAGCATGTCTCTTTGTCTCTCTCTTAGCCTAATCCCAATCCAAGTCTATTAATAATCATCTCAGAAGGCAGTTTGTTTGAACAGATCTTACTGGAATCATGTAATAACTGAAACAAATGACAAAACAGGAAAAATAATAGTAAGCTTTCGTCTTTTAAAAGAAAACAAATTATTTAAACTAGAAGTGTTCAGTTAGGGCTGCATATGTTTCTTGAAAGTGTCAACTCCCTAATATTTATAAAATTATTTTAAGTATTAATAATAATTGCAATCATGGGAAAAGAAAAATATTGCATACATAACTGGATATGTACAGTTATCCACACATAACTGGATAATTTTAATATTAATGAAATTTAATTATAACTGAATATAAATTAAAGCAAAATTAGCACATAAATTTCTCTAATCCAAGATTCTTGACTCAGAAAAAGTTACACATTGCTGCCCTAAAGAAAGCTGTGGAGTAAAAAGTAGCAAGTTTGCTGCCAGTTTCTTCCTCTTTTTGATATCTTCAGATTTCTTGAACGATTCTTCCTCCTGCAAGTTGTGTGTATTTTGTATGAATTTGTCATGGTCAGGATAAGCGTAGATTTAAGCCTAAATTGGGGACAATAGAAGTGGGTCAGTGGTGCTATGTTTATTAGGAACTAATGGCACACTGTGGGAACAGAATGCCAACCCAGATATCTCTTGGTTCTTATCTGAAATAGTTTGTGAGGTGGGACTGTTGAGAGAGAGATCTTTGCAATCTCTATTCGCTAAAGAACCCCATTCTGCATATAAAATTAAAACTGTTAACTATTTAATTCAGGACTAATCATCAGAGTATAGACTAGGCATAAGCATTAAATAGAGAACCAGAGTATCTCAGGACAAAGAGTTAACTTAACCAGCTTCCAAGCTAAAAAGCACAAACCAAAAAATATGTTAAACTGTGGGAATGTGTCTTTAGTCAGAGCTGAATTCTACTTGGGAGCTAAAGATGTGTACTTGTTTTGGATTTGCAAGCTGTTGATGCTAATTTATTTGTTACCTAGGGTTTATGTAATTACTGTGTGAGATCAGGAAGAAACAGTTTCTTTAAAGTACATTGTACATTGACAAGTACAAATGCTTTTTTTTTTGTTTCCAATCAGGAGTTCAACCTAGTTTTTACCATGCCACTTCACTTGACTAGGAAAATTTATTTTTATTTCATTTAATTGACTTTTATGGACACTCATCTCTACAAACAACTCTGGTAGTGAATACTATTTTAAAAAACTGTTAAAATACAAAAATTAAAATGCACAGCAGTTGACAAAACCACAACGATCATTAATATAGCCAGGAGATGGATCCCTTTACAGATTTGGGGCCCCAGACCTAAATGCAGAACCTGATCTTTAGGGTCTTACAGAGTCAGCAAGGTTGGGGCCAATATGATATCCAGAAAGAGAATGTTCCCGAAGGTGATTGCTATAACAAAAAGACTGAGTTTCTGGGAATTGCCAGTTGATGTTCTTTAGCTGATGGAACTAGTGGAGGATATCTATCTTGCTGAATAAATTGTAATAGGTATGGAGATTGCCAAGTTCTCAGTGAATCTGACTGTAGTCTGTCTCAATCAAAAATACTGAAGCATTTGGGAATTTTAAATGTTTGGAGAAATGAATTTACAATTTCAAACAAATAAAGACTATGTTGATAGCTGTCAAATAGCAGCTGATTATGCATGGGTATTTCTTAAAGGAATGGTCATTAAAGATATCTTTCCGGTGACATTTCCTATGGTGACAGGTTGTCATCCATAGCATTTCTTTTTCTGTGATTGCCTTCACCAGTTTGGTGATTAATCCTGTTGTATAATTGTGTGAGAAGCAAGCGACCAGAACCCAAATAACAGGAATATATAGTGTTTAGAAATATTATCTTAGAACTACACAGACTCATGATAGGTTTAATAGATAAATGTCTTATTTTGCAAAATCAGTCTTAAAAAATTGATCAGCAAAGAATTTATAGGGAAAAAAGAGACCTTTGCATTACATATTTTGCAAGTTGAGATTAGCATTAAAATGTTTTATAGCTCAGAGTGAGCACTAATTAAGTGATAAGTGACATGATTTGCTTCTCTTTTTTGTTCTTTGGGCCAATTATAATCCAATTAATTTTTGTTTCCTTGTCAAAAGTCAATATGCATTCCTTGCTACATTTACATTTTTTAAAAGGGCAAAATGATATAAAAGGGCATTGTCCTAATAATCTTACAACAAAAGACAGCTTTTCCTTATCTTTTGTATTCCATTAATGCATTATTACTTAGTTTTATCTACATGGTGCCAGAAATATTTTTTTTTTCAACAGTAAAATACAAGGACCAGAAGCAAAGATATGCTTATTCTATAATGACAAAGGAAATGCTTTTAATAAACTGTTACAATGCATTCTGGCTGGATGTTGAGGATGGCCACTGCTGACACAATTTAGAAAGGGATTAAATGAATTCCCATAAATGTCATGATAGGAAACATAGGTTTGAGGACAATGCATAGCAGCAGTACAGGATTAAGGATAGCAGTTCAATTCTTACTCAGCAGCACAAACTGAGGGATCCTTAAATTAGTCAGGCTAATTTGACAGGCATCTATGACAGAAATAATGCATATTACCACCTAAAAAGAGTTCCAAAGCAGAAAATTGCAATGCAGAAATTAAAATGAATAGAATTCCAGTGAGCATTAATGTTTAATGTATTCAGTGTGGAGAGTGTTACATGCATACCTTCAGGCTCAGCCAACCTCAGAATAGTGTTTCAGTCACTTCAGGTACCACATTCTGACAGACATATATTCTGTAACAAATTCTGTGACCTCTAAAATGTGATCTGAGACCTATAGGGAAGAATACTAGTTTTAACATATTTGGGAACCTAAGAATCAGCAGTGGGAGCAGCAACAATGTTAAATGAATATAACTAACTTTTGTCTTGATTTGGGAGGTTATTTGTGAAAGGTGTTCGTTTCATAGATTGTGTTTAGTCTGTTTTAGTTTGAATATGTGAAATATGAATATTTCTCAGAGTGAGAAATTAAGCTACCAATTTTCATTGTTCGTAGGAGACTCTGGGAACCATGGAAAAGTGGGTTAGAAAGGTTCTTAACCTCTTGTTGGTAACACCATCTTCTATAAGACTAAGATTACAGATTAACAGAGTTGGAAGGGACCTTGTAGGTCATCTAATCCAATCCTCTGCCCAAGCAGGACACACAACACCATTTCTGACAAATGGCAGTCCAATCTCTTCTTTAAAGCTTCCAGTTATGAAGTCCCACAACATCTGAAGGCAAGCTGTTCCATTAGTTGATTGTTTTCACTGTCAGAAAATTTCTCCTTATTTCTATGTTGAATTTGTCCTTGATAAATTTTCATCCATTATTTTTTGTCTGGCCTTCAAGTGCCTTGGAAAACAACTTGATCCCTTCCTCTCTGTGGCAGCCCCTCAAATATTGGAACACCGCTATCATGTCTCCCCTGGTTCTTCTTTTCTTTCGACTAGCTACTTCCTGTAACTGTTCCTCATATGTTTTAGTCTCAGGTCCCCTAATAATCTTGGTTGCTCTTCTCTGTAATTTTCTAGAGTCTCAAGATCTTTTTATAGTGTGGATGCAGTATTCTAAGTGTAGTCTTACTAAGGCTTTATAGAGTGGTATTAGTACCTCGCTTGATCTTGATTGTATCCGTCTGTTAATGTAGCTAAGGATTTCATTGGCTTTTTTGGCTGCCACTGCACACTGCTGGCTCATATTTAGCTGGTTGTCCACTAAATCTCCAAGATCCCTCTCACAGTTACTACTATTAAGCCTGGTTTCACCCAGTCTATATCTGTACTTTTGATTTTTCTTGCCTAAGTGTAAGACTTTATTCTTCTCCACATTGAATTTCATTTCCATCTGGATCTTGAGCCTATCTTCCAGGCCAAAGGTGTCAAACTTGCGGCATCACAGTAGCATCATGTGACATATCAAGACTTTTTCCCCTTCACCAAACCAGGCAGGGAGGGACTAGCACATGATGTATCTGGCCCATGGGCAGTGAGTCTGACAGCCCTTTTCTAGGATGTTTGCTATTCCTGCCAGCTTACTATCATCTGCAAATTTGGTAAGTTCCCCTTCTATTCCCTCAGCTAAGTCATTTATGAAGATACTGAAGAGTACTGAGCCTAAATGGAACCTGCTTACTTCTTTCCATGTTGACATTGACCCATTAAGACTATTCATTGAGTATGATTTGCAAGCCAGTTATGAATCCATCTGGTGGTGATGCTATCTATCCCCTTTTTCTAGCTATAAAAACTTAAAAAGATTGGCAGAATCTATACCAATTCTGGAACTGAGAATTAATTTGTTCAAATTATCTAGCATGGTATACCAAGCATAGTCAAAAGGCCTGTTCTTGATTAGAAAACTAACAGCACAATTTTGTGATAGAAAATGTGTTGGAAAATCCTACCATTATCAATCTTCCCAATTACATAATCCTTAGACGTCACTTTGCTAGCACTAGACAAAATATGCTGAACTCCATATATTTTTATAGCAATTTTATGAAAGTTCCATTTTAGAAGTTTTCCTTTTTGTAGAATTAGTTGAATGGGATTCTGAAAACAATATGCTGGGAAGTAGATGATTATAGCTTTTTGAGAGATTACAAAAGAAGAATTAAAGGAAACAAAGTTGTAGCAGTCAATGACTAACATTCAACCATTGGTTACATTCCATGGTGATATTGCTGCTTTCAACAGAGGATCAATGCAAAGAAATCAATATTTTAATGTATGTGACTTTTAAAGATCAGATTGAAAGCACTTCCTTATAAGAAGTCTGATAACTTCCTGTGGGAATAGAAAAACAGCAGCTTCTTCTATTGGAAAAAGACCTCAAGTCATTACTCAATTCCTGAGTGGTAGCATTTACTGTATCCTTCTGTAACTGAAGAAAAAGGAAAATTCTGCCAGCTATTTGCATTTCTTAGAAAAAAAATAAGAATAATGCTTTGGGGTGCATTGGTTTGGAAGTGACATATAGATAATATGTTTAAATTCTTTGAATGAAATTAAATACTGAGTGTTGCTTTTTACTTCAATGATTTACTTGGTATTTGATGCACAATACCTCCTTTGGCCACAAAATTGAAAATTAGACAACAGTATCAAATGGTTTTATCAGAAATTCAACAGATTTATAGTATTACTCCAGGAATGCCATGTACCCTAACCATCACAAGCATTTTGGGTCATCCTGTCCCATATGACCTCATTTCCCCATGCTGAATAGCAAGATATCAAAATAGCATCCATTGAAAATCGTGTTAATTGTTCCAGATATTATACTGTAGTACATTTGTTCAAGAAGATAGGACAGTAAAATATAGATTTCCACAATCAGAGATGCTTTCTTTTGAATTCCTGCACTGAGCAAGGCTAGAATTCTGATCTAAATGATTTGTGATTCAATGGATTATAACTGGGATGGGAATTTACTTTTAAACCCTCTTCCCCCCCTCCCAAAAAAAACCCCAATTACTGTAAATGCAAGCAAGGATATCAGCTAAATATGCAAAATGCTTTGAATAGTTTAGTGTTGCTTTGAGCACTGCAAAGATATGGATAGTCCACCACATGTTGCTATACATTTCTTTGTGTAATATAACAATTGTATGCATTATTTCTATCAACAGCCATAGCTACTCAGCCTTCCAACCTTCCAAGGTCAGTAAAATTAGGACCCAGATTGTTGGGGACAATATGCTGACTCTATAAAAGCACTATGAAGTGCTTTATAAATCTAAGTGCTATTGCTATTTCATACCAAAAAGTGGGAAAGAATTTAAATGGTAAAAAATATAAGCAGAAGTGAAATGTCAGTTTTGCTGCAAACATATTGGAGAAATATAAAGGTCATATTTTGATTAACATTTGTTTATCTAAATATTTGTGCCATTAAATAAAAAAATATGGAAACAAACTATTAATGTTTGATGAAATTATAAAATCTCAGCCTTCTGAGAAAAGCCATTTTACACTGTAGAGGACAACATGCTTCAGCATAATTGCAAAAAGCAAAATTGCAAAAAAAAATGTTTCTTCAATATTTTAAAAAACAAGTTGTTGAATTAATATAAAAATAAAGAGAACAAAGAAGCCTTGTTTCCCATTAACAAGTTATAGTTACTCTTTTGTATAATGTAAGATGTTCTTGAGTCCTATAATTTTCATCCTGATTCATTTATCTTTCTGTCCATTTCACAAGCAATTTTTGGCATCAGTTATTTCTGCATGGAAAGAGTAGGTAATATTAGACAATACCAAAGAAGCCTGTGGAAATCCATTCAGTTTCTACTGAGGTATGTAGCATTTTGCTTTGTCTCAGATAAATTATATTTACCTTTAGACATCAGTCCCAATAAGGGTTTTTTAGCACAGCTGGCTCGGCAGTTAAAACCAAGGTCTTAAAGGCCATCGGGGGAATAATACTATCACTGCCAGAGCTGTCCTCCAAAAAGGTCTTAATTATATCACTCTTTCATTAGCGTGAAAATGGAAGGTGAGTAACACCCTCATCTGTTTTGAAATCGAACACTAATTTGTGTAAATGATCTTGCTTTCACCAAAGCAATCTATTTTGCTGTGATTTTATACTGAAAATAATTGAAGGCATTCAATTTATCAAATCTATCTTCCCTAGAATGCTCTTCTTTGTCAGTGATAATGATCTAAGACAAAGCAACTTTTATTTATAAACACACCACCCAAAGTGCCGTCATGAAGTCCTTCTAGCTTCACTGCAGAGAAATCTATTTTCTGCTTTGCAGTATAAAGAAAGCTATTTTTTAAATCTTGTATAGCGATTTAAGCATTATGATAATATAGCAGATTGTTCTGCAAAAGAGTAACAGTGTTCAATTATATATTTTTATTTTTTACAAAAGAGTTTGCTGTTAGTATTGCTTACCTATTAAAACAATTGATCATACATGAGAATACACTTTAATTATTTATTAACAACTCTTACTTATAGCTGGTAATATATAATAGTTGATTTACAACAATTTGTGTAGGAGCTGAGGTGACAAAGGCACTGAAGTGACATAATTTGATCCTTGCGTGAACAACTATTGCGTGAACAACATGCAGCATCACGCATGTCATGTGATCAAAATAAAGGGTCCTTGGCAGCGAGCATGTGTTTACAACACTGCAGTGTCCCAAGGTCATATGAACATCATTTGTGTCCTACCAAGCTGGCTGCTGACAAGCCAAGTCGATTGGGGAAGATGGGTTCGCTTTCATGACCATGTAATTCACTTAACAATTGCAGTGATTCACCTAATAACCAGGGGAAAAAAATCAGGTACAACCCACATAGCAATGGAAAGTCCAGTTCTAAATGTGGTTGTAAGTTGAAGTCTTCCTATAAGCAAATTTTCTTTTAGCTTGCTTATTTATGATTCTAACATACGATGATAGATTGCTACATCTAGCACATTTCTTTGCTTACTTCGTAATGTAACTAAAATGTTTGGTTTTATTAATATTTTGAAAGATTTTTCTTTGCTAAAGCAGTATTTCACAAAACATTTGAAAAATCTGTCAGAAGTCATTGTCACTTTTGTTCATGCAAATGTTTCTCTTTTAGATTAGCATTTGACTCAGAATTTTAATTTTTAAGGGTAAACTCTGAGGTATGTTATTTAAAAGAAAAAAACACATTTATGTACAGTAAGCCAACGAATTGTAGCAAGATTATTTTATTGTTACATTGGTTATTATTCTGTGATCGTCTTAAAACCAAAAAGCCCCAAAGAGTTAGACTGAAATGCAGATTATGTTTAAATCAATCAAATACAGTATATGCTGAATAACTTTAAGATGTATAAAAATGTGAGTTACATTGTCAGAACTGAGTTATATGCTAATTAAAGAACACACACACACAAACACACACAATTTAAACAGCAGGTCTGTTGGATTCTGGAAAGATTGATAGATATTTCATAAATCCAATTTCCAGTGAACAAGAGGCACCACAAATAAGCTTGCTCCTTCATTCCACAGATCCATCTCCCCCAGCCCCCCCAAACCCCAACTAATTCAGACTTGAGGGATTTGTATGGAAAGAACACTTTTTAAGGTATGCAGAAACACTGAATTCCAGCTACTTCCATGTGTGTGGGAACTACATAGGATTCCCAGTCAAGAATTCTGTGGGATTTTAGGGGTTGCCATCTAACATATCCCAATACATCTTGGCAGCCCCAGCATGCTGTATTGTAATGCAAAGTGTGACATTTCACATATATAGTAATATCTATTTCTATTTTCTCTTTAGACCATCTCCCTTCTCTTGATTAAGTTTCTCACTTCTTCCTTCCTCAGGCTTCAGTTTTCCAAGCCCCTTTCTGCATCCCATTGTATTTGTTCCAGCCACTCTAAAGCCTGCCTCTATTCAGTTTTCCATAAGATGATTCTTTAATAACTTCCCTGGTGGAAGGATTGCTCAATTCTACCTTTGAAATTTCCCATCACAATTTTAGCAGATGTTTATAGCGTCTGTAGCACAGTGAGCTATATTGCTATTTCAGGAAAATTATAGTAATTATTTCTAAATTTGTTTCTATGAATATAAATTGACTAAGACAAGTGTGTCCTGATTCTTTGTTTGTGTGTATGTTTTGTAAGTCACCACACATATTTCATTGTCCTTGTCATTACCCACCTCTTTATCATGATTGGGACAGAGAATTTTTAAGCTGAAGCCAGGTGTTTAAGAGCTTCCAGCTCATTTTCAACAGAAGAGTGCCCCACTACATGCTGAATAATTTAGGTGCAGCAAAGCATTATGGTCCATTGGAAAATTTTATTTACAG